>OY735198.1:53149220-53156720 GCA_963457665.1 Thysanoteuthis rhombus | reverse complement strand
AAAAGTAGTTGCCTCTGTTTGGCTATTTACCAGAATTTAGCGTGGCAATGCCGAAGCACGTCAACATAGACTGCAATAAAAGTTAGATAATTATAAATTAGATTTACTTCTTGCACCTAGTATTGGCTCGGTTTATCTTAGCAGGGCACAAGGCCAAATAGAGACAAATGGGAAGATTGTATTACGCCAATTTTCAAGCTTGGGAGAATCTTGCAACTTGAATACGAAATCTTGGCTTTTCCTTTGCTCGAGCAGGCCTCTGGTGCCAGAAGGAAATACACCTCTTTCAGACCAGAGGCAGTCCACACTTACCACGCACATACACAAATATAAATGTTTCATGAACACATTCATAAGTATATGTGCGTTAAGTATGTAAACAAACTCTGTGTGGAAAGAATCCAGCGATTAAACATTCACGAAAAATAACATACCTACGGAAATGGCGCCTTAATCTTCTGTCTCAACGCCAACAGAATAACTCCAAAGTGGGAGCGACCCTTCACGTTGGTGCGGTAAGGTCCTTACTGATTGGCTTCCACATTACATCAAGGCTTTGCAACTGCAAATTGCTTTGCAAATTCGAAATAACGGGATACTTCCTGGAAGAAGTTTATATATATATATATATATATATATATATAACAAATTGCGTTATATTTCATAGAAACTTATTTGAAGTGATATCCCGTCAGTATATATGTATCACTCACCCCAGGCAACGAAAATAGAATAAACATTTAAATAAAATGGTGCTGCTGCTGGAATTGAACTTAATATATAACAGTTGCCTTGAAAAAAAAAAGGAATAGACTGAGAATGAAAGAGATGAGAATTTGGGTTGAAAGCAGTTTTGGGGGCCTCTGCATTACCGGTGACTGTTTAGCGCAACGGTAAGAGCATCGCAACGTTGAAGCAGCAACCCTATAAGTGACAGGGTCGATTTCTGCAGCAGAATTGTTCAATTGTTTATTCTATTCATGTTGTCTAAATTGAATGATATATTAACCGTGTAACGACGGGAGATCATTTCAAATAACTTTCTATACATTATAACGCAATTTATAATTCATTCTGTTGGATCACATGTATCCATTTCTCAATACATTTTGAGTAGAGCTTAAAATATAATGGAGTGCCTGAAGAAGCAAAAACAGGTCGGAAACATAAACGTGTTTGTTTAGCGAACCCTTACTCCATTATGTATATATATATATATATATATATATATATATATATATATGCATATATACGAGCTCCCTCCCGATTATACTATATGTATCCTTAAGAACAGAAGATCCACATATATATATTCATATATATATATATATATATATATATATATATATATATATATATATATATATATATATATATATATATATATATATATATATATATATATATATATATATATATATTTTTTTGTGTGTGTGTGTGCGCGCGCACGTGTGTGTTTACTAGCATTGATAGAATTACTTTAAATATAACTAAGCTGGAAAATGTGTTCTTGGGTATATCTCTTTCTGCAAAACTAAATAAATTGAAAAAAAAACGATTATTTACACTGTGTATATATGGAAAAATAGCTGTAACGGAAAAAATCTGATGCACAAAGAAGAACAAATGGTGTTATCGCTTAGTTTAATAAGGCTTCTGGATACACTAAGTAAGTACTTCTCCCATTGGGTGCCAGTATGAAAAGATTGATTGGGGATCCAATCCTCGAACAACCAATGTAGCGTCCATGGAGAAGAGTACGAAGTCAGGCAAAGACCAGTGATCATGAGACATTGTCCTGTTACTATTCCCAGAAATTACCTCGTCCAGTATCAACGTCACATCGCCTGTGTTTCGCCGTACCCCTTTCCAGAGTTTCTGCAACCAAGGTGCAATCTTTTGGCCAGTAACTGAGAGAATTTTGCAAGAAATGGCCAGAAATGAGATACAGGAACCTTGAATGACTCCGATGTCAAAATCACTTTTGTAAATACTTTGGTTGTGAAAGAATCTAACCATATGCCAAATTTCAGTTTCGTAAGTACAGAATTGTGGATAACAATGTAGAAAATTGACTAGAAATGACAAAAAATGACTTCAAGTGGCCTCAAATGACTTTTGAAGTCAATATTGCATTACTAATCACCTTTAACAATAAAGGGTTTACCTCTATACGCAATAGCAGTTTCATTGGTGCTAAATTATGATCCAGAACTTGGGAAATTGTTTCGAAATGACTAGAAATTACTTTTGTTGAATGGCTTCTGAAGTTGCTGACACATATATCGCCATCTTTGCCGTGAGAAAATGCATCAATATGCTAAATTCCAGCATCATTAGTGCAAGATTGTGCATATTATTTTAAAAATTGACCAGAAATGACCTCTGATGACATTGTGACCTCAGACGTCAACTCCGTAGTGTATATGACCTTTGTCATGGAAAGATGTACCTCTATGCCCAAATTTATTTTCAAACTTGCTAAATTATGGTTAAGACTTGAAATATCATTTTAAATGACCAGAAATAACCTTTGGTGACCTTGAATGACCTCAGAAGACAATGCTGAATAGCTTGCGATCTTAGCTGCGTGTAGATGTATCCATATGCTGAATTTCAGCATTCTAGTTGCAAAATTGTGGCTCACAGTTCTGTAGATTGATTCAAAATGATCAAGAAATGACCTCTGGTGACCTTGAATGACTTCCAAGGTCAACTTCTTGTAGTCTATGTGGTGAACTTATCCTCTACTCAGTCTAAATTCAAAAGGGAGGACCTCAAAGTTTTTGTGGAGAAGAGGTACAAGTAAGCAAATAAGCAAACAAAAGCTTCAAATATTAGTATAGATGTATACAAAACTCGCCATCACAGTCAATAATTGAACAACGATGAATAGCATTGAAATTTGAAGACATGTGAGAGGATTCCATCATTGAACAAATACAGTGAGAATAAATTCTATCTATGAACTAAGTGGCGTTTTCCACCGGGAAACATCTAAAACAAAGTAAAAAAAAACAACAACTGAATTAATAAACCCATCAGAATAAGGCTCAAACAAGCTCCCAAAACCTTTCTTTTTTTTTCTAAAAATTAAAAACTTTTAACAGGGTTCAGTGGAGTACTGATGTTAATTTTCAAATCTACAGACAAAACGGTATTGCCAGGGGAGCTGAGACAAACAAACACATAAACACACGAACAAACACGTGCACGTGGGGCTCCATATTCTTATTTGTGAACAAGGACTAAAATTGCCCAGTCCTCACGAACACTGTTACAAAGGCGACAGGGTGACCAACGAATCTCCCTTTCACTTTATTGGGAAACTGCAGCCCTTGGGGTACTGGGTCCCCAGTGATTTAACATACTATACTTTTAAGGCTACATGACAAATCCTATACATATATATATATATATATATATATATATATATATATATATATATTGCTCATTAGAACGGCAAACTTTCATTGATACATAATTGATTGTAAACGACTGACAAGGGAAGTTAATTTAATCTTTTTAGTTAACTTTTCCTGTTTGTGTACCAATAAGCATGTGTCTGACTCTAGTGAGTGTAAACATTGTCCAAAAGTAACTGAATTGAGCGCTTCCGGCAGTACGTCTGGCCATTATGAGGACTGGGAAAAAACTGTGGTAGTTCAGTTATCCAAATTTGTATACCGTTAATTTGTTTGCCATTGATACATTGTGGTAACGTCATAGGCAGGTGACGAGCAAGGTAAATTCTTTGTGGGACAGGGTGGCAGTTGTTGAATACATTTTTCATCCCATTGCCCAGACTAAAGAAGACCTTGTTGATTTTCGTTGTTTTTAATTTATAATGAGTATTTCGAGGATTTTCTGCCTTATGGACAATTAATGTGATATAATATACCTGTTGACAAGTGATTGGTGTATGTTTGTGGGAGTGTCAGTGTCGTGCGATTTGTATTTATTAATGTGATTCCATATTGCACTTTGATCTGAGAGATAGCAGATGAACCGGTGCAGCAAAGTGGTGGTTCTATGTCCTACGTACGAGTCCTATGTTTGTTTGATTTTTATCAGTTCCATGAAAAATACTCACATGATAAAAAAAAGCGAACACTAAAAATTCCTCTCAGAAAAGAGATAGATGCACACAGGAAAAATATCATGCGGAAAAAAGCCCAAACGGAAAAATCACATAAAATTGCCCACATGGAAAATAATTTTTGTTGCATTTGAATGAAGTCCTGCATATAAACTCAGTTTAATATTTCAGAAACCAAAAGCTCTATTTACAAAACCATTCTTTTTATGTAATTATTTGGACAAGTATGTTTAAATATTTTTCTATTTTTTGGTTGGTAATAAAAATTTTAAATCTATTTTCAGTAAAAATCACATGATAGCCAAATAGGGTAATCAGACACTTTAGCAAGGTTGACTTAATTTGATGAAATGTCCTACCTAGAATTTTCGAAATTTTAATTCCTTCGAGCAGGGGGTAACTATAAACCGAATATGAATATTAGAAAGCGACAATCAAATGTAATGTTTCCATGCACACAAAAACTAGAAAGGTATGTAGAGAGAAGATTTAGAAATTGGAAAATCATACAAAGGCTCATGAAAACTTTATGCAAATGTATAATTAAACAAAATATTAATCAGAAACGCAAATGAAATTAAACGTCTGTCTCTTATTTCTTACCAGATTGCGCGTCATGGGTTCGTCTGTTCACGGTGTTTTTAATCAAAACGTAGATGAATTCACGATGCACCATCTGATAAAGAAAAAAATATGCACGGAAAAAGATTTTTGTGTGGGCTTTTATCGCATAAGCATTCTTTATCGAAAGGCTCTTAGAATGCAAAAAAAAAAAAAAAATGGTTGAACATATTTGCCGCAATACTTACGTCAGAAGAATGGTTTTAAAAACAAAGTTCTTGGTTTCCAAACTATCAATCTGAATTATTATGGGGCCATATCTAAACTCAACAAAAAATGTTTTCCATGTGGGCTTTTTTGTGCAGACCTTTTCCTATGAGTGCTTTTTCTCAGGTGAGCTTTTTCCCTGTGAGCTTTTTTCTGGGCGAGATTTTCTTCTGTGTGGGCTTTTTTCTGTGTGAGCTTTTTTTTCTGCGTGGGCTTTTTTCATGTACGCTTTTGGTAGAGATATTTTATTTGAGATTCTATGATGTGAGGATTCTTCCGGAAACCTTTCTCTATTCCACAGGTAGCAAGTGAACTGATAGATGTT
Source organism: Thysanoteuthis rhombus (assembly GCA_963457665.1). Classification (NCBI taxonomy): domain Eukaryota; kingdom Metazoa; phylum Mollusca; class Cephalopoda; order Oegopsida; family Thysanoteuthidae; genus Thysanoteuthis; species Thysanoteuthis major. The sequence continues at coordinate 53,151,468 of OY735198.1, read as the reverse complement.
AAAAACCTCTTCGGAACCACATCAATGTCACCGATGAGTTCATTTGCTCCCTGGGGTGTCGTGTCCCCAATTGAAAACAAGCATCAAACTCAAGTCCCCACTGTAACACATTGATCCGAGAAGATGATATTCATATCAAAATGTTTCCTAAATGTCCGTCGTGTAACTCTTCGAAAGTAACTTAGGGTTTACGTTTCTACTGCAAAAAACGGTTGTGCCGACCAACGGTAAACATGGACTGAACACCCAGCAATGCACTGTTAGATTATTGAAAAAAAAAACACAATAAAAAACAATCAGTTGACTCAATCTGCAACTAGTTATTTGTTAAAGGGGTTACGTTGAAATGTGTGAGCAGTGATCGAAATGAGACCAGATTAAATAAATGTATTAATATTTTTTTTGCTTTTGAGGAAAGACATTGTTTTTTGGCATACTTTTCGGCATAAAAATCATTAATATTTGTACATATATTTTATCTTTATCAAATTAGAAATAGACATTTGTAATTTTCTTGATAAAAAAACAACATATTCAATCATCATCATAATGATTGAATACACGGTTTCAACTTCTTTTTTTTTTTACAAGAACGAAATAAATACGCTGTTTTACCCTGATAAGTTCATGTGAGAATCAAGTGGAAAAAATTTTGACACGTGCTAGCCGATTAGGCATCACATAGAGCAAACAAGAATAATAAAAAAAATGATCTAAAGGAAATCAGATATATGTTCATGTATTCATTCATACATATCAAAATTTAACTAAAATTTTTCCCCACGTTAAATCCCCCCACCCACCCAAAAGGGTAGATTTTATTTTCGTCTTTGTAGAATAAAAATATGATTTATGAAATCCACAAAGCCAAGTTCTCCATTCACAAAACGAAGTACTGCCAAATATCATATAAGATTGAAAGAAATGTTTCAAACAGTTAAACAGTAGCAGGAAAGACTGTACGGATTACATTGACTCGACCAAGCGTGCATGGGTGGGGGGTGAGGGGCTATGCAAGTTTGCACTGGAGTATATGTGAACCTCCCGCAAGGTATGCGACGCCCATACCGAGATTCGATCTTACTACCTGCCTGTCAGTCCAGTCAGTCTTTGGCTCAAACCAATTACATGATTGAGTTTTGTAAATAAGTGTAAAGAACATGTTGTTTTCTTTTGTGTATTGTTAAATCTTCTTCGAAAAAACGCCGGGATTCCTGCAGCAAACATTTATATAAAAGTATAAGCAGGAAATCCTGATGTTGGCACGGAAAGGCAAACCTCACATTCGTAAACATTAGCCAGGAAATATTGTTTAACTATGCGCGTGGGCCGGTTGTGCAAGAGTTCGTTTTTTTTAATTCCCAGGCAAGGCTAGGAATCCGTGCTAATATATATATATATATATATATATATATATATATATATATATATATATATATATATATATATATATATATATATTAGCAAGTGTTGCTGTAGACACATGTGCGTACGTACACACACACATATGTATGTATATGTATTAGCACAGATTCTCGGCCTTGCCTGTGAATGAAAAAAATATCGATCTTTATATATATATATGAGCAGATATTTTTGTACACGAACGCACGCATGCACACACTCACTCACACACACGCACACACACACACGCGCGCATACATATGTATACATATATATTAGCATGGATTATCAATATATTCATGTATATATATATATAGGTATGGCAATCCCTGCTAACATATATGTGTGTGTGTGTGTGTGTGTGTGTGTGTGTGTGTGTGTGTGTGTAGAGTCATAGGTCCGAAGCTTAATGATGAATAAGAAATATTTTTCAACTAAATCTCATTCTTTGTCAATAATTCGGTGTTGGATACTAATGATTTAGCGCGAACATTATGAAGAGAAACTTTCCGACCGAAATTCAGCAAATAATCACGTGTTAGGCTACGAACATTGATATATATGTATGTAGAGCGATAGAGAGGAAGAGAGGGAGAGAAACAGACAGACAGACAGACAGACAGACAGAGACGTTAACAGTATATACGAAGGGCTCCCAAAAATGTTGGGGAAATCAACCGTAAAATGACTTACACCTACTCGTAATTGAATTTCAGCATTCGCCTTTGTTATGTATGCATCGATCTCGTAGAGACTAAGTCCGTACTAAACAGGGTTCTCTATCCCTGTTGAAATTCCTTCAACTTCTGTATAACACCGAATATATGAAATCTCTCCATCCATA
>OY735198.1:53054220-53146720 GCA_963457665.1 Thysanoteuthis rhombus | reverse complement strand
AAACAAAACGTTAAACCTACCAGAAAACATAAACAATTTTAAAAATGAATGGTAATACTCAATTTACCAAGTTCTATTTCAACCTGACTCAATACTGAATTTAATCTATAAAAGGGAGTTGAGTTATTAAACCATAAAGTGGATATCTAAATGAGAACGAGGGCACACACCCAAATAGCAAGAGACAAAAACGAAACTAACAGCTATATTAATCCCTTCCGTCTATCCTCTTAAAGGGGGGAAAAGTTTTGACCCTTCAAAGGGAAAAAAAGTTTCTTTTCACTTTTGACCCCTTCAAGGGGAAAAGGTTACCCCTCACTTTTGACAGCTTAAAGAATTATATATAAGCATATGAAATTAGTAGATATTTATACGTATATATGTATATAGAATGGAAAGTAAGGTCCCAGTATAGTATTAATGTCACATTGTCAATAGAACCCAACCTAAAACCTTGTTAAAAACATTTCTCAAAATTTTACCCTTTAAAACGTTTGGTTGAGCCACACCAATATCTCAGACAGACGGTGTTATATATATATATATATATATATATATATATATATATATATATATATATACATATATATATATACACACACACGTGTATGTGTGTGCATTACCAGCAATGATTAAATTCCAAACAAATATGGAAGATACAAGACGGAAGACAGCACAATATATCAGGGAGCAAACAGGAGTCTGAGACATCATATAATCCATTCGAAAACTCAAATGGCCGTGGGCTGGTCATGTTGCAAGAATAGCAGACTATCGATGGACATCACAACTCACAACATCGATCCAAGAGATCACATGCACAACTGAGGCCGGCAGAATACAAGATGGAGAGTCGAACGAAGCAAATTCAGGAAGCATTGGCTCCGCGACACCCACTATAGAGAGCTATGACGAATCCTTGGAAGGTCAATGTCCAACGACGGATGGTAAAAGACAGATGTTGATGATGTAGCCAGGCACAATATTAACAATTGGCTTCTCTAAAAAGAAATTCAAAGCTTTTTAGAGTAGAATTCTTTCAGCACTTGATATGATGTTATTCATCTGAGCCGATTCAAAATCTGCTATAGAGCATTCTGTGTCTTATCTAATTAGCACAGGACAGTCCATCACTGCGTCGCTGAAGGTTGAGCCATGGAATTCGATAACGAGACAACATGTTAATAAAAACGCTTGAAACTTGTAACATGTAAATCTTATCGTAATCATCTTTGTATCATTACTAAAGAGAAAGATTGTAGAAAAATCTATAGACAACTATTTGTGTAAACAATATAAAAACCGAACAAATCGGTGTAAGGTAATTATTTGTATTGGTAAGTTTTTTGGAGAAAATACACCCAGATTTGAAATTTCTACAAATATATAGGTGATGTTTAAATAGGAGATTCGGTATTTATTGAATGCGATCGTACATCTCTATAACTCGCTTTGTCGGTCCCCAGTGATCTGATATATATATATATGTATATATATATATATATATATATATATATATATATATATATATATATATATATATATATATTGAGTTAATAAGAGAACACTGTAGAATTGCACGAAAAATTACTGCATCAGCGATCATAAGCATGGGATTGTAGATTTAAATTGTTTTTTTTTTCAGATATAATTTATAGTTTCATATTAAGTAGTCCCTTTCCGCACGATTTCTCTTTCAGTGGTCCCCATTATCCATGTTTTCCCTTTCAATAGTCTTCCAATATCCACGGTTTATATTTCAGCGGTTATTCCCCGTTATCTACTGTTTCCCTCTCAGTGGTATGTGGACGCATCACCAGACTTCCCTTCTCGTTCATCTATGAATTTTTCACGTTGGAATGTAACGGTTTATACAAAGAGAGAGATGTTTGTATATAAGTAATTTGAGGAAAGGGCAGAGACCATGCTCACAGTGATGATAGTTTGAGCCTGACGTTTATGTTTGTTTGTTTATCAAAACTTCAAGACTAACTGTTGGGGAGCTGGGAGAATGTTCTTTCAGTGATATATATGTATATAACTCCATCAAAGATCAAATCCATTATAGAGTGGACTCGAAAATATACAAATATACTCAAATTTCCTTGTAAAATGCCAAATACCTCGAATCAGATTTTGGGCAGTAATTTTTCATATCAAACAGATACACAACTCAAAGGTACACTGTTGGAAAGCTGATGAAATTTTCTTTCTAACTATAAATGATATCAATTCATATTCATTTTTTACCCTATTCTGCTCGAATTTTATACAGGGTTATATCGGCGTGAGCGTGAATGCAGACCCTAAACTATCATTAGCGACATTTCTGTCCGGAATTTTTAAAAAATAACTTGCGAAAAGGCATACCTGTGTCTCGCCTTAGTACACACAGAACGTTTTTGAGGATATGTTACGCGATTGTTGAGTCAGGCTGTAACATTCAGATTTGGAATTAGCACTCATGAGTTATGATATTTCAGTTGCATGATTAAGTCTATTCCAAAATGATGACCAGCATAGTTGATCCAAAATATGATTGAATTTTCATTTAGATCGTGATTTGAAAGGAATAGCACTTTGAACTTTCTCCTCAGTCGATCAATTGAAGACTTTTCGAGAACCGCCGATCCAATCAACTTCTAAGTCGACACTAAACATTCTTAGTCCTTTTCTGATATACCTACCGAATTTCAGCTTAATACAATCCTCGGTTCTTGAGATAAGGATACAAAATCCGTTGATTTTTGTTCTTGTTGTTGTTGTTGTTGCAATTTGTAGCAGGTCAAGTAATAATTTTACCAGACTAAAAGGTTTATACGGTTAGATTTTAGTTGAAAATTTTATTCTGATTTTGAATTTAAAAAGAAATTAAAATGCTGTTACACTCAAACTTTTTCTTTTAATTGTGTTCAAAACAAAATATAAAACAGTTTTTAAAATAAAGATAAATGAGGTTTATCGAGTATAGTTTTGTAAATTTTTTTTCCAGAATAGAGTTAGTTCGATTTTCTAACTTCAATTTAGAAACTTCTTTTTCGGGACTTCTCAGCAGCGAACGAGTCGATGAACTGGTTTAAGTAATTTTACGAGCTGTCTCGTTTTTTCTTTGTACTTAATATAAAAAGTCAGGAGACTTTCGCTTTGAAAATGATCACTCGGTTGCTGCAGTCGTAACATGTAGAATTAAAAACAAAATATAAGCTGTTCAAACTTTTAAGAAGCTAGCAGACAAAGTCTAATTTTTACAAATAATAGATTTGTCCATCTGTCTTTTTATATACCCTATCTTTGGGGAACGAGTCCCTCAAACTAACGTTGTATTCATATATATATATATATATATATATATATATATATATATATATATATATATATATATATATATATATATATATATATATATATTACTTAGAAGTTTTGATAATTAGTAAAATTCATCGTCGTCAACACTGCTCCAAACTTTGCGACTTGGGATTTAAAATTTTTTGAGCAACGCTCATATAACCGAGAAGCCAGAGAATCAAGTACTCTATAGAGAAACCTCCGCTTTGAAACGCTTGTTACCACTTCAAATTCTTCCGTCTTAATTTAGTTCATCGAAGTTTTTTACCCGACGAATTCTTTTATCTTGAAAGATGATTTCTACTTCTCATGACTGAGCCAGTCGTCTAGCTGGTATCTATATCTTCGAAATATGCCCTTGGCCGTTTTAAGCACTCGTTTGCATTTCTTGGGAGGTTCTCAGCATCTTGCATGTCGTTAGACTTAGTCTGGAGGTATTTACTCGAAGAAGTTGTGAGCGAAAACGCTCCTGAAAACATGTTTACTGTTAAGTCCCGCTTCAACCTTCCCGTCTGCATTTCTCTCTTCCGAAATTATTTCTGTGAGTGCTTTTTATAACTTCATTGCATCTAAACCAAAGATTTGTTAAAGCTTCGTCCGTTGAAGACCATCGGGTCGAACATGATCGTTTGAGAGTCTGCGATAGAGAGTCGAGTTTGATTTCTGTTTTTTTTTTTTTTCGTGTAGAGATCACCACCTCTTGACACTTGCGTCGAAAAACTTGTACCGGCTGTCAATGGTGTCAAAAAATCAATGACTTCGCCAAACCCTTTAACAACATCGTTCTTGCATGATTCAAATTATTTGCTGCACAATGAATATATATTTTGCAATTTTTTCCTAAATGCAGGAGCTTTCTTTGTAGACCGTTATAGACACCTGCCATTGTGCAAGCGCTTTCGTACGCCCGTCAATATTAACATCAATTCCGTGTTTATCAAAACGTTTGTTACGACAATTTCAAGTCCAGATGCAGTGTGGTCACGTAAAGCATAGCATTCAAGAAACAATTCATTGGTTTGTGATTCCTGTTCGGCTATCCGAAATCCTGTTCAAAAACTCAAAACAAATCAATAAAATTTCAGGAAATATATGTTAAAATGATTACGTAAAAATAGCAGTAAGCGTATCAGATGAATGAAATTTATATCTATAGAATACGCTGAATGTTTCGATTGCTTTATTCATATCATCCATGGAAAATAGATATGTAACCTTTGGAAAAAAAACAGCTCGATGGATTAGATAAGAATAATTAGAATTGCCATTTTCATATGATGGATGAGATATCGAATGAAGTCGCCAAAACATTATTGTTATAGCACCACTCTAGCAAAATGTACGTGCGATCTTTAAACGCAATTATTCATTTAGATCAGTCATTCTCAATGGGAACAATATCGCCACAGCGGGGACGAAAATTGAACTGAGCGGGCGATAGATTGTCTCAAACAAATAAAATATTCTTTGAAAGATAGAATCGAGGAATAAGACGAAGCTTTACCCACTTAGTAAATTACAAAATGGGTATCTTAAAAATTTGAAATCAAATTTAAAATTATTAATTCCCGTTTCCGTTACCGTCTTATTTCGTCCATGCAAGCACCCGTAGGACGTCCAGAAGCTCCAGACACCCTCTGCAAAACAATGCATTTTGAAATTTATCTGATACCAATGGAAAAACTGTTAAGAAACTTTGTATTTTTCTGGTATATTTTACTTATGTTACGGAGATTAAGTGAATATGTCACTAAATAAAGAAATTTAAAAAAAAAATGTCGAAACCAATATGATTTAATGAAAGTAAAAAATATTTCCAAATTTGCTTATTTTTTTATATTTTTTTCCTCCTAGTTTCCTCAGTGGTAAAGGTTTGCTATGGGTTCGTAAATCGGACATCAAAGGGAGGTAACCGATGTCGTCGACTTGTGTATCTGCTACTACTGTTGCTACTCACGTTGATTTTAAATTCACGAACCAATAGCAAACCTTTGCGCCCCAGAGCTTCGACGTTTCTCTCCAGCAGTTGCACGGTCTGCGGGGGCCATGCTCCACCCTATCTCTCTCTGTAGACGTATACAAGAGTCGTATCTTCAAGACGAATATTTACATACACATATATTACTACATATACATACATACACACGGGCATATTCATATAATTGTTATATATATATATATATATATATATATATATATATATATATATATATATATATATATATATATATATATATATATATATATATGGGCCTTTGCATAACCGGTGGCTGTCAAGCTCAGTGGTAAGAGCAGCGCTATGTTGATGCAGCAACCTTATCGATCACAGGTTCAATTTCTGCAGCAGCCCTATTTTCTCCAAGTGTTTATTCTAGGCCAAATGATGTATTCCCCAAGTAATAACGAGAAATTATTTCAATTAGATTTTCATAGAGAAATGAACCGTTTATAATTTTTCCTGGTGGATTATATAACCATTTCTTAATTACGTACATGTGCAGACATATCCGTAAAATATAAGAAACAGTCGAAAAAAACTCTCACCATAGCCAACACTAAGATCGGTCAGTTGAGTTGGTCTGGCTAGCTCTATATGTATGTTTGTGACGCAAGCCGCTTCAATGGGGCTAGAGGGCTTAGAATTTCTCATCATGTCTGGAAAAAACGGGCTTCTTGGGTTTTTTTAATGCTCCCACCCAGATGGTTTTTAGTGGAGAGAGGGTCCAGTTTACAATCTAAATTTATGTTGAATTGGTCCCTTACTTTTTGTCCGACCGCTTTCACGTTTGTTTTTTTTATTTTTTTATTTTTGTTTTTTTTTTGTTTTTGTTTCTTTGTTTTCGTTTTTTTTGTTTTTTTTGTTTTTTTGTTTTTTTTTGAAAATTCGGAACTTTTTCATTGACCACGGTCAAACCAAAGGTGAGAAAAATAACTTATTCATTGATCAACCCTACCTCAATTTTTCAATTGGTTCCTCTGAACACGGCATGCTGCCAGAAAATGTTGGTCACAAGACAGTTTCTTTTTACAGACTAACCAGTCATGTATACATTTGCATGGATGCACATTAATATGTAGCAAAAATATATCGATATACACGAATATACATGTATTTGTTACCTACTTGAGAGAAAATATGTTAAAACTGATATTTTTTTTAATTGACGTTTGAATAATATCCGGTATGTATCAAAACTTATCTTGGAACGGCGCAAAGCCAAATCTCTACTTGCCGGAAGAATGTATTACGCCAATGATCCAACAAGGTATGGCCATCCTACCCTAGAAATTCAGCATTCGATATCCCGTTTTTTTTACATAAACTAGCCCACTGACCTCTTGCAGAGATGAAAAATTAGTAAGTATATATATATAAATGTTTTTATATATATCTTTCCCGAATCACAAACATGTAAACAGTATACAATTTTCTCTGCACTAATGCAGGTTTCTCAGAACAAGAAGGCTGGCAACTGTCGAAATGCATCGAAACTTGCCCACATGATAATGAATATTTGCAAGATATAACACCTGCTTTTCTTTTGATGCTTTTTTTTTTGTTCACTTTTCAATTGTCACTTTCATCATTATTATGTCGGAACACCTCATATCCACACAACATATACATGTGTAAAGTCAGCACCCCTCTGCTCTTATCGAGGCGTCAATGATATGTGCCTTAAAGCTGCAGACAGTAGTATTATCCCATGGATCAGTGCTTAAAGTCGTAGACAGCCGTACTTCCCCGGCTCCCCTACAGAGGGACGGTGAAACACTATGGCCAGCTCAAGCATCTACCAACCATAAAGTGTTCAGGTTATGCTGTCTCATCACAAATCAGTCATATTGTCGGAACTTTCTCGCAAAGGGGCGGCAGACCCATAGCTAACTTGCATCTGCCAGGAAAAGTTTACTCTTATCAAACCAACCCACGACCTTGGGGCCCGATTCTTATCGGTGCCACATTGGTGGATCATAAGATACAAACCCTGAGTTTGAAGGATCGGTTTGGCCCTAAGTAAGTCGCAATTCACCTTAAAACTCTATTGCTCAGGCTGGAGAGTTATTCTGCACACAGACCTTACCACGTATTGGTTTACTGCTGTGGACCGCCCCCCCCAACAATCTTCGTTCGCAAAGCCATATATATGTGTGATTATAAATTGCATTATTATATGGAAACTCTAATTTGAAATGAAGTCCTGTCGTTATACGGTTAATGTATCCCTCGAACTAAACAACGTAAACCGAATAAATAATTGAAAAAGCAATGAAAAAAATGACAGTACATACATGACACAAGTATTGAAAAGAAACCAATAGACTAAGAATAAGCGAGATGGGAATTCGGGGTGAAAACAGTTATTTAGCTCTATCGGTCGCAGGTTCGATCCCTGCAGCAGTCCCATTTGTTTTTTCTATGAATGTTGACTTATTCGGGTGATACATTAAACGTGTAACTACAGGAGATCATTTCAAATAAGGGTTTCTGTATAACAACGAAATTCATAATGATTCTATCGGATCATACATATATATATATTGTGTATATGTATGGGGACTGTATATATATTTGCATGTACATTCATTTTCATATATGTACGTATTCAGATAGATGTATAAATTCACAAATATGTGTATTTGTGTACATATATAAATGTATGCGTGTATACATATATATATGTACTAATTTGTATATGTATATGTATCTTTATATGTGTATGCTTATGTATATTTATGTATATGTATTTATACATATAGATATATGTGTGTATTTATATATACTATGTATTCATATATGTATATTTATACTTATATATATATATATATATATATATATATATATATATATATATATTTATATACGTACTAACACACGCACACACTTTTATAATGTATATGTATGTGTGTGTGTGTGTGTGTGTGTTGGTGCAAAAATGATAATTAAAAAGTAAAAGTTATTGCTTGAAATAAGAACATTCCAAATATACACAATTTATTGCAGAAGCGATAAGTTCTTGAACCAGTGAATTCTTCAAAGGTGTCTTGGGATGCTGCTTGGTTGTCGGAAACCTTCACTTGCAGGATGTGATCGAAATGTTTGAAAAAGTGGCAGTCGATCGGAGAGAGAGGTCCGATGAGTAAGCTGGGTGAGGTAAAATTTCATTGTGTTGTTTGGGTCATTTGCACGAGATGTGAACTTCTTTACCTTCCATTCAGGACCATTCGCCGAACATTTTGAGTTTATTTGCTCTTCCGTTCCAGTGCAAATGTCGAAAAACTGTCGTATTGTCAAGGTTTAGTTCCTCTGCTGACCCTCCAGTTGTTTTGAGTCGGCCCACCTCAGCAACCGCCCTTGATTGGATGTCATCTATCACAGAAGGACGTTCACTTCTTCAAGGCACTCGTTCGAAATGTTTGGAATCAATGTAGAGCTGTACCTTGGTTGATATTGCGAGCAGTCCCCGCTGACTTACGTTCCAATTTGAACACGTCGAATAAAACTGTTCGAATTAGCCTTTTCCCATCTTTGATTTGGCAGCCTCAAATAAACCAGAATGAATAGCTAACAGAAAACGTTCAGCTTGAATGAATAGAGCGGAATTCACGCTTTGAAATGGTATATTATATGAACATGGTTGAATTATAGCATTATCAAAAACACGCGTACATGTTAAATTTTGTACGATATACACTTTTATTTTCCTCAGAATTTTCGTTGCCCTTCGGCGCCGTCTTTGGTGAGAATGAAGAAAATGTAGCGCTCTTTTTCTTGTCTGTTGAAATGACGGTTGACAAGAACTTAATTTATTGAACGATATTTCAACGGACAAGGAAAGAACGCAACATTCTCACCGAAGAAGATGCCGAAGGGCAACGGAATTTCTGAGGAAAATAAAAGTTTGTATCATTCCAAATTCAACATGTATGTGTGTTTTTGATAATGGTGTCAGAGCATGAAAGTAGCGAAGTATCTTTATAACATATATATATATATATATATATATATATATGTCTATGTATTGGAATATTTGAAAAATCGCTGGGATCGCTGTTTTGCCAACGGAATTAACTTCAAAGAGAACGTTGGAAAAAAAAAGTATTTTTGATTTGTTTTTCATGGTCAAATTCCAGGAACTTTTGGGTATCATCTCGTCTATACAAATGTTTGCAAATGTGTAATGGCCATATATATATATATATATATATATATATATATATATATATATATATGTGTTTTTTTTCATGTGTAAATATCTCAATTTCTCTAATATTTGTACACACACACACACGCTCACGAACGTGCATACGTATTGAATTTCCTTGAGATGAGTTTTGTTTTCAGTAAAAAGACTACTGAACTCGTTCAAGTGGAAGAATCAATTGTTTCAAATGGTGGGTAGGAACTACTTTAACTGGCAGAGTACAACGTTAGATACAAAATACAGAATCGAAAACATAAGCGTTAATATCTATCTATCTGTCTATCTATCTGTCTGTCTGTCAGTCTGTCTCTCTCTCTCTCTCTATATATATATATATATACATATATATATATATATATATATATATGTGTGTATGTATATATATATATATATATATATATATATGTGTGTATGTATATATATATATATATATATATATATATATATATATATATATATATGAATATTGAATTACTTTGTCGAATTCAAAAATGTGCACATATTTTTGTCACAGGGAAAAATTAGTAACATACGCACACATATATATACAATATCCATGTACACACATGCGTGCACACACACACACACACACGTATATTTATATATGATATATGCTGCTTTCGCCTTTCCGCCGGTCTTGTTTAGCTCAACTGAAACAACGATGCTACGTTAAAGCGGATATATATACATACACACACACACACACACACACACATATATATATATATATATATATATATATATATATATATATATATATATATATATATATATATAATCAATAATCGTATCATTATATATATATATAAATATATATAATAATTGTGTCATTATATATGTAATAATTAATAATTGTGTCATTATATATACATATATATATATGATAATTAATGATTGTGTCATTATATATATATATATATATATATATATATATATATATATATATATATATATATATATATATATATATATATATATATATATATATATATACATGAATGTTGAATTACTACGTCAAATTCAAAAGTGTGCACATACTTCTGTCCGTGGGAAAATATTGGAAACATACGCACACATATCTATATAATTTCCCTACTCACATACACACATTCATACATACGCACATATATATATATATATATATATATATATATATATATATATATATATATATATATATATATATATATATATACGTTTGTGCATGTATGTGTGTGTACGTATTCAGATTCATTTCAAATAATGCGCCTTCTCCACTCGCCCGAACACATGCAGTTGTGCGTAAGTTCGGTTGTGTACAACGAAACATAAAGGGATGGACAATAAAGACAAAAAAAAAAAAAAAGAACCCGGATGGGAAGTGTCGCTGCGTTGTACAGACCAGTTTGTGTTGAGTTCCCCGCCATTGCCTTAGATCTGGCGCTAAACTGTCATCTCCTAACATCCTGCACATTTCCAATATCCATCCCCCTCACGTTTCAAAGTAACAGACAAAACACACACACACATACACATACACGCGCATACAAACTCACTTCTATACGCACGCATGCACTCACACGCGCGCTCACTTCTACACACACACGCACACACACGCACACACACGTACTAACGAATACTTTTTTTTTTCTTCTGGTGGTCTTGCTCGTATCATTTTTAAAACATTGTAAATTATTCGTGCTCAACGTTTTCTCTCTTAATAATCAACATCGTTGCCGTCACGACGACGGTTGCATATCCTTTCGATGGAAGAAACCTCATCTTTACAAGACCCTCGCGTCAGTCACTCGTTTCCAGGAGGCTCTCAGTTTCTTCCCCCCCTCTCTCTATCTGTATCCCTCTCTCCTTCTCTGTCAGTCTCTTTCTCTCTCTGTCGATTTGTATCGCTCGCTTCAGCTCTTTCCCGTCTCTGTCTCTCTGTCTCTCTGCGATCACACATAAATAACAAACCATCAGCCGTGGCAGAAGCAGCAGCGGCAGCATCATCATACAACAGGGAACACAACAGTAGTCAGTCACAACACACTCACTCACTCTCTATCTCTCTCATTCACACCCTCACTCTCCCACAATAACGTTCTTTCTTTTCTTTTTTTTTTTTACTCCCTTAGATATATTTATATAGATATATCAGCTATTCCCTTTCATCTGGTTAACTCTCCCTATTTTTATCTCTTTGTTTCTTTTCTTTTTTCGTCAAATATCAACAAAAATAACGAAATCTCTTCTTCTTTTCCTTCTCTTTCTTCTTCCTCTCCTTCTTCTTCTCCATCTTCCTCTCCTTCGCACCCTCAACCCCATTACGACCCCGCAGCCATAAAACCATCGTGGTCGCTTTCTTTCAGCAGAATCTTTTTTCTTTTTTTTTTTTTTTTGATTTAAGGAGAGTCACTCTTTCTTTTGTTCCTCTCTCAACGCGCACTCTCTCTTTCTCTATCTCTCACTCTCTGTACCGATTCCCAACTCTCCACCACCATCACCACCACACCCACTCCCGCAGCCCCCACGCCTGAAACACATCGGCTATAACCAGGCTCCCCCGAACAACAGTCTTTCTTCATCACTCTTTAACTCGACGAGGACTTCCCTCTCTCTCGCACTCTCTCTCTCTCTCTCTCTGCTTGTCTCTTTCTCTCTCTCTCCCCCTCTCTACAGCTCTCTCCTCTTCTGTCACTCTTCATCCGAGCCTAACATCAACGCGCCCTACCGTTTTCCCCAGTTGCGAATTTTTTTTTTTACTAGTGCTCAACCCTCGGGATATCTACACACTTTACCCTGGAGTATATCACTGAGTTCTGATATTCCTTTATCCTGGAGTATATTACTAAGTACTAATATTCCTTTTTTTGTTGTTTTTTTTTTAAATTAATAAAAAAAAAAAGAAAAGAAAAAAAAAAGAGTAAGGGAGATAAAAGAAAGAAACAACAGAGGTGTATGTTCTCCCAAATCGTACGGGTCGCTTTGTGGCAGGACTGTAGCCATGTACGTCCCTGTAAACAGCAAGACACCCGTATTAGGAGAAAGTAACAGAGATGGTACCCTGATGGATAGTACCCCGAATAATAATAATAATAATGTCAGGAGTTGTCTTGGACCACCAAAAGACACTGAAACTGCGGAAGATGAAGAAAGCAGTACGATCACCACTGGACCATTTTACCGGCTTACCATACTCTACCCGAAATCCCGACGGACAATGTTTGGAAATTTAAATACATTTTGGACCTTAACATTGTTGGCTATATTTTTGGTCAACTTTACTTCAGGTAAGTGAAATTAGATAATATTCCAGTCCGGAGATAAACATAATATAGTTCTATTGTCCGCGTCAGTTTCCTATAACAAAAAAATAGATCGGAAAGAAAGAAATATTAAGGCGAAAAAAACCAAAAAAAAAAAAGACAACAACACACACACATAGTCTAAGAGAGGGAAAAGCATGTTCGTTTATTTTGGCAATTTTGATTTACTTATCGCTATCTTTTTAGCATAGGCGTAGCTGGGAGGACGGGATTATTTAGAAAGCCCCCGCCCCCCTTCCTTAGTTCCCCCTGAAGAGATGGGGGGACCCCGGAAGCTTTATAAATAGTAGTTCACCTACAGCGTTTCTACTGACAAATTCTCACGAAATGTTGGAAGGGAGCCCTCTTTTCCCCCCGCCTCCCACCCGCCCAAAAGCCAAGCTCCCCCCCCCCTGTGGACCCCCTACATTCCGTCATCTCCATCCTTAGCTAGACCTTCTGCTGTTTTGATTATGGTTATCTTCTCGTAATGATAACTTTTCAATTCATTAATGAATCCGATCTGGAACGAACAACGACTTCTGTCTACACAAAGTAGTAACAACACGCTTCCAACGGAACGGCGTGCCGTTTCTCGTGCTACGTTTTCTCAAAACGTGGTATTGAAATTTGTGTATATTTCAATACTTGATGGTTAAAAGGTGGTAAAATGACTTGTCTCGCTGTTTTATACTGTGTGTCTGTTTCGCTATATGCGTGTCTGGTATTTATCTATCAAACCATCTATCCATCTATCTATTTATCCATCTATCTATCAATCTATCTATCTATCTATTTATCCATCAATCAATCTATCAATCTATCTATCAATCTATCTATCAATCTGTCTGTCTGTCTATCTATCTGTCTATCTGTCTGCCTGTCTGTCTGTCTGTCTGCCTGTATGTATGTATGTATGTATGTATGTATGTATGTATGTATGTATGTACGTCCTAAGAACAATTGTAGCTGTCAAACTTTATATGCTAGCTTTACCCAATCGTCTTCTACCGAACTAATCTCAGTCTGTCTTTCTATCCATATTAAAGAATGAAACTTTACCTTTGTCTGTGGATGTAACTGTAAGTTAATGCTTCCGGTGTAACATCATCCTTTATTTATATCTATCTATCGTTCTATCTATCCGTCTATCTGAATAGACTCAGATAGATAGAACGATAGATAGATAGATAGATAGATAGATAGATAGATAGATAGATAGATAGATAGATCTACCGAGTCAATCACTGTTTGTTCATCTCTTCTGAACGTATCTAATCTATCTGGTATCAATGTTAACGTAATCCAATTTATTTTGAAGTATTATAAATGCGATAAAAACAAACAAACAATAACAATTGAAATGAAG
The DNA here is from genome assembly GCA_963457665.1 of Thysanoteuthis rhombus. NCBI lineage: Eukaryota > Metazoa > Mollusca > Cephalopoda > Oegopsida > Thysanoteuthidae > Thysanoteuthis > Thysanoteuthis major. Next base: position 53,132,519 of record OY735198.1, on the reverse strand, counting down.
GCAAATAATAGTATAAGAATTGATAACAATATTAACGTGTCTTGGCGTTTATCATTTGTTCTGTCCTTTACCTACCTAACTAATAATCAGGAAGTACCGCGGAGATCTCATAAAACCACATGGCTCGTCCGTTGAAATATAAGGGCACTTCACTTGAAAACAAAACACACACACTCACTCACGAAAACATATATATATATATATATATTTATGTACCAATAGTTATACAAACTATAAAAAGACGCTTTTTTTAAAACCCTTCTTTTCACTTACACCCCGAACGCTTATTAAATATTGGGGGGGGGGGTTATTTCGTAAACAAACCAACTCCTTTGTTTGTTGATTCCCTGTAAATCACGTTTATTTTTTCCTTCGAGGACACGATGAACGCATTTTCAAACTTGAATTTTGTGTTTCCAACAAAAGCTATAAAAAATAGGCTTCATAATAACTAAGTCAAAATATTATACGATGTGAGACTTTTTTTTTTCTTCCAAATCGAAGTGAAAGTACCCAGTAAGTAGTAGTAACTATAATATTTTACCTACAGAATAATTACGTACTTTGAAATCATTTAAAAACGTTGTTGAAAATGAAACTCTTTGTCTTCGTAAGTATGATGTAAATGAGCATGCCCCCCCTTCTTAGAGGGGCATAGTGGGTGGGGAAGGGGTCATTCTTAAATAGCCCTGGACCTCCCTCCCTCTTCCAAAGAAAAAAAAAGAAAGAAGCTTTATGAATAGTTGTTCTTCGCCTACTGCATTTCTACTAATATTACACAATAACAAATCTCATTAGATATTGGAGGGGGGCCCTTCGAGGAGCAAAGTCCCCCCCTATCCCCCGAATCCCCATCTACCCCTTCCTGCCTTCTTTCTTAATGTGGTTACTAGACAAAGAAGGATTTAAATCTTGGAACCTTATTGTAAACAAAGACAATATTCTATTTACAAATGCCCGTTACATGTGGTATGTCGTGTCTTTGTTAATGCAAGATTCAGAATCAGTTCACATTTTATTTGGAGATGCTCAGCGAACACGTTTTATTTAATACTATTTTTTTTTTTTTTTTTCGGTTCTTTTCTATTTTCATTCAACCATAATGTCTTGTCGGATGTAACGTGGATAAATAAATGATTCGGTTAAAACTATGTTATTTTTTTTTTTTTTTTGCCATCCGACTATTTCGAAATAAAATAAAAGGTGGTTTATTTTCGTCTCGCTCTACAGTTTTAGAGAGTGAAGGATGATTTCATTTATCGCGTGAACTCTGCTATGGATGTGTGTTTGTGTGTGCGTCTGCCACAGAGAGAAAGTGTATGTTATTGTGTGTGTGTGTGTATGTGTGTGTGTGTGTGTGTGTGTGTGTGTGTGTGTGTGTGTGTGTGTGTGTAAATTTAAAAACACATACACAGAGAGAGAGAGACAGAGAGAAAGAGAGAGAGAGAGTGAGTTGTATTCATGTGCACATTATTTCACGATGTGAATATGATAATAAAAAACACAAACTCCATTTTTAAACTATACTTACTTTCTAAAATCATATATACGTTTGTATATATCTTTCTTTTGCTCCATGCATCCATATGTATGTATGTATGTATGTATGTATGTATGTATGTATGTATCGATCTATCTTTCTATCTATCTATCTATCTATCTATCTATCTATCTATCTATCTATCTACTCGTCTGTCTGTTCATACCTATCTCTCTCTATTCATATCTATCTGTCTATCTATTCATTCTACGTACCGATCCATCTATTTATCAATTCATATCTACCAGTCTATCAATCTTTGAATCTGTCAATTCCTATCTATCTATCTATCTATCTATCTATCTATCTATCTATCTATCTATCTATCTATCTATCTTTGAGTCCATCCATAGCTATCTATATCGATCTCATTTCTCCGTGTGAATATATGTGCATAATAAGCTCTCGATTAAGTATATACTGCTATTGACTAAAGCCACAAGTACGATGTACCAAGTGAGGATTGAACGCACAGCAGTGACGGGTAGTTAGACTAACTCGCTTACCATTTTCCCGCTCGAGGTGGCCCTGATACCACGAACGTGGATGTGTGGATCACCGTACTCGTATAACTTGCTAAATGCTAAATACCCGTCCCTACGAGCGGGGATTTTCAGTTGGTTCACTCGGAAGACCTAGGTGGGGTCTCTTATACCAATAAACGATCATTGAACTGTATATTTATTGAATCATGTCGTTTGAAAATCATTACCATCATGAACTTTTAGATTACATTTACTTTAAGTATCGGGGGGATTTTTTTTTAATGGGATAGGGGTCGAAAACTACTCAAAATGTGGTCGGGAATCCCATTTGTAATCACAGGAAATCTGGTGGCCATAGCTCTAGTCGTCCCTGGGTAATGCGATGACAAAGAAACGGGCAGAAAGACAATTAATGAATTACGGTTAGATGTGTAGGTCTCTGAGTTTCTGCTTACACGCACACGTATTCATCAAAGTTCGAATAAAACGTCAAGTACTACACAGAATAAAGATTATTCAAAATAGACTAGGAGAGACTCTGACTCTCCTTATAAGCAAATCTTCAAATACTTGCGTGAATATGCGTGTCTGCGGAGGTGCACATGTGTCCAAGTGAGTGTACTGACACATTGAGGTTTTTCTTTACAAAAAATAATGTGGTGTCTACACCACTAAAAAAAAAAAAAAGAAAAAAAGCACTTGGGGAACGTAGAGCTGCCTTCGCTTACGAGCGTAACGATCCGGTGAGCAAATCAAATCTCAACAGCTGGGTGGTTCAAAGTGTGGGGGGAGAGCTAGGGTGCTTTAAGCACCCAGAGAGAAGATTTGAAATTTAACCAATACCATAGAAGTTGTTAGGCCACACGGGGTGAGTATTTGTACATATCCTGGTTGGTTTTGTAGATAATAAAGGGACACCGTTCCCCTTGCACCCGCAAGTAAGAAAATTCTGTTTCCATGCATTCTTAAGGCACTACACCATTAGTTGTATTGAATAGAATAATTACTGAAGAAATATACCTTTCACGTTTGGTACATTTAGTATATCTAATCTTTACAGTTACTCACTCGTACCTGTATTTCTAGGGTGATAGAGCGCACGACTAAGATCATAGGCACTCAAACCAGGGAGCTGGGGGTGCCCCCTGGAAAAAAAAAATCGGGCAGAAGTGTAAAATTTCGGGCTAAACTGTAAATTTCCGAGCAGATCAAACCCTCCCTAACTGGAGAGTTTCCACACGCCCCTGAATGAGATACATACGTGTGTCAATATTTATTGATCCCACAGAGTCAATATGTACTCCCTATTTCAAGCATTGATCGGAAGAAGAAGAGCTGTATTGTCTTTTTGAACTGTTAACCCCCAATATACTTTAGTTAAGTGGGGAGGGTGCTTGTCATGTGTCTGAGACAGTAGGACTTTCCAACTACAAACAGAAAAATGGCAAAACGAATAAATTTAACAAAGTGCAACAGTCAAAATAAGAAAATTCCTTGATGTAATATCAAATTTTTAGGAATATAAAATGATACTCTCCTATAAAGGGCGCCGAAGTTCAGCTTGCCCGGAGCGTCAGGAATCCTAAGGTCACCCCAGCAAGGAGTGATTTTTTGGGGCCTTCTTTCTTAATTCCTTAATTCGTAAATGCGTTTTATACAATGATTGAAATGAGTTTTGGGAACTACGTGTACGGTAATGTCTATATTAATTGAGAGATATTACACTTACAAAAAAAAAAATACAACAGGAAATTGAGAAGTAGGTATACTCTCGCGTATACCTCAATTATATCACCCGATACCGAATGTACCATACTACATATCTGATATTGTCTACATATACATACATATACTTGAAGCTGTTGTACATTTGCGTGATTTTCAGTAGAGTCGTGTCCACATGAATTGTTATATGTGTAAGTATGGAGTTGCCACGGGAGTTATAGACTGAGCGTTCGTGAAAAGGGATCTTTTGCGAGGAACCAGGGAACAGGGCCCCCCCCCTCTCTCTATCTACCTCTTGTTAGAAACTGTCAACCAAAACTGTCATCATCAACCCAGGTTTCATCAGTTCAGATGACTGGCCGGCTGGATGACAACAATGTATACGTCGCGTGTACAGGCCATTGATCATGAGGACTGAAAAATTAAATATTTACTCCTTCTTATGTCTTTCAAAAATCCCCCCCCCCCACAATCTTTTTTTGTGGACGGTTCAATTTACAATGCACATGTATGCTAAATTGGCCCCTTCGTTTGTGTCCAGCAGTGTTGACGCTCGTTTCCTGAAAATTTGGCCCTTTTCAACGTTCACCGTCCAACAAAGGACGACAGAAGTAACTCATTCATGGATCACTACCTTTATTGCATTTTTTTTATTGGTCAGCCCCTTGCGACCAAGAGACGTTTCTATTGAGAGACTAACCAGACCTGTTCATTTTGTCTTATTTATTGATATATTTTCGGTACAATGACTAACAACTAACAAGCCTGTCCTCACTTGAAACGGAGGCTCAAAACTGTCTGATTCTCTTGTTATGAATAATGTTCAACAATCCTTTGAGCAAAGTCCGTGACGTGGGATCATGATTCTACATGTGTTGTTAGCAGTGGTGTAGTGCTGAAAAACGAGGCTTCCTGCTCTAGTGAGTGCAGCGATCCGGTGAGCGAAGCAAGCCCCTACGACTCGGTGGTTGGAAGGGGTCGCATTTTAGGGGTACCTCGATTCAATATACATAGCCTCGAAGCACAGTCTCGGTTAATCTGAGGGTACAAGCAGATAGAATGGGGATTTTGGTTGTCTATCGATGGTGAGGGAACGTCGTTCCCCCCTCCAAACAAAGTAAGGGAATGCCGTTCTCACGCGTTCCCTCAACACTGGCTGTGAGTTTACGAGATAGACTGTGCAGATCAGGACTTCTCTAATGGGGTGGGGTACTTGGTTCCTACGGGAGCAATTTTAGCCAGGGCGGGGGTAGTCAGGCAGAGACCGTATATAATTGAAAGCTTAATGATTAGAAACATTACTTGGTAATAAGTCAAAACGGGCGAGGAATTGAGGAAACTAGGCCTCGTTAGGTGAGCCATGTAACCTGGGACCCTGGGAAACACTACAGTGGATATCAATTTATTTAACACAGGGATCTTATCAGCCCCCTAAAAAAAGAGATTTGGGTTTTAGGGCGGGATGGGGGGTTGACAACGAACCTGGGCAGCAAAATTCTTTAAATACTTAATTAGTGCCCTTCTGCTGGCCGTGGCTTTTTAGTTGTCCCTGTCCGGGATCCACAAATCGAGTTTCGTCGTCTCGGTTCCAGTTTACAATAAGCGAAATAGGCTCAGTGACTCAGGTCACTCACATCAGCCTGTGCTATTTCACCCATACCTTAGTGAAAGATGGATTCATGCCTTTTTTTTTTTCAAAGGCATCAATGCGAATTGAGTTCGAACTAGGTCCGTCGAGTCCGTTCAGGTTCTTGAAAAGGAAAGACCATATCTTATGTCTACAGGTTGGAAATGGGATGAGTCAGGCTGACGATGAGTGTGGGGCAGGGTTAGGGGCATTGTTCCTTCTAAGTTGTGCACGTGTGTGCGCACACGCGATCTGCGAACAGCGCACAGAGGGAATTAATGTGCGCACAAAGAATTTCAAATTCTGAAGATAGCTTACTGGGGTTTTATTGAAAAAAATATCGATCCACAATGTCGAATTCAAAATTGCGCATGTAATTTTGTCACTGGAAAAAATATTGCACAACATAAATATTTTTGCGCTTACTAACTACAAAAAATTAGAGGGAACCTCGATGGTGTCGGGGTGAACCGGTGCTTTTGGGAAGATGTCTAAGAAGATGTAACTGTTCTACTACTGTTTATGTAATATTAGCATAAGAGCCTATTTGGTTATAAAAAAATATATATCCAAGTAAAGGAATCTTAAAAGAAAGAAAAAAACGCATTCCATTGATGTAACAACGACCACTGCCATTTATTTCTCGGCTTATTCTGCTATAAATAAAATAACATCTCTATTATTACTCCAACACCGACAATAGCAATAAAAGATATTGTTTACTACTGTAACTAAATGTGATGCTCATGAAACTAAGAATACACATCTTCCTATCTCCGAAAACGGATTGATAGATATATAGATAGATGTGAATAGACTTGAATAGATATGAATAGACGGATAAATAGATAGATAGATAGATAGATAGATAGAAATATACGAATATATATATATATATATATATATATATATATATATATATATATATATATATATATATATATTTATATATATATATATATATATATATATGTATATGGAGATAGATATTAATAGTAGATTTATAGATATGAACAGGGTAATGGATAGGTATGGATAGATTGAGATGTATACATGTGAACAGAGATATAAACAGGTTGACGGATAGAAAGATGCGTACGTACATATATACATACATTCAAACACAGATATGTGTATACATTACTGTATCATAATGTAAATAATTTTGTTCGTTCTCTTCCTTGACGCGTTTGACAATCGCAGTTTTATTTTTTTCATTAAAAACGAGCCTTCCATACCCGAGTAATTACCATTTGACTCCAACATTCAACAAATCAATCTGCCCTAGTTTTATCGATTAAAGAAGACACACACGTATTTAACACCCCTGCCCTATTCACTGCCACCCCACGCATTCTTATTTATTTATTTATTTTTTCCGTATATCTCGGGTATGCACGAATGGGGGGGGGGACTTCGTACGTCAAGCAAAACCGTCAGTATCAACATGATCAACATCAACATAGGTTTCATCAATATTTTTTTTTTCTCGGGAACCGCCGATCCCCAAAAGTTCTTACTCGACACTATCCAGCCTTACGTGCTAAACAATATATCTGGTGAATGCCAACTCCGTACAATGGCCGGTTGTCGAGTAATCGCGGTGCGCGCACCAAACAGACAAAGATTTTTCTTGGGTTGTAGTTAAACAACTTGAAATTAGAATCAAGCATCCTTCAGTGTTTCAGACACTTTATTCATTTAGAAAGGTTTATCACTTTCACGTTATCTTTCGATCGCTTTTTTTCTGTTAAATTTTGGAATAAGCTGTGGCTGTGAATCAACATTAGGGGTTAGAGTTAGGGTTGAGTTTTTTTGTGGGTTAGGGGAAATACTAAATAAATGTTTACAATTTAAAACAAAACCCCGTGAGAGACGTAGATTTAATAAACACTAATTTTAGTTTAAATAAGGTTATATTTGCCACGAGACGAAGGATTTTGAAGGGATTATTTTTTTTTATCTATTCGTCATCAGAGAAATTAGTGTTTATCATTAGCATTCATTTTCGACCACTATTTATCTTCATCCTAATGATCCCTGAGTTGTATACATCACCTCTTGTCTGTCTGTCTGTCTTTCCGTCTATCTTTCCGTCTGTCTGTCGACACGATATCTCCAAATGATCTCAATGAATTTCAATGGAAATTTGCGAATGAGTTGAGGAAGAAGTGATTGAATTTCGAGGCGGATCCAGGATTTGATATAATTTTTTTTTAGCTTTTTAGTTGTTTTTGTGGTAACTCAACTCAGGCCGTCATTCTGCGGCAAAATTAATTATAATGTTTTACAATATTACACCTAATTAGGAAATAAATATCAAAATAATTGCTCTACTGATTCTACCCATTCAAAAAACCGTAACAAACATAGAACTGAGATACCAGGAACAAGGGTAGGTATAGCAATTAGACTTGGACTTCTGCGATCCACTTTGTTCTCGTAGCTGAGTGGTAAAGCAGATCGGCATTTACCAGGCTTCCCGTGGCAATAGGGATGTGACTGTTAGTCTCACGAGGAGAGGCTTATTCTTTTATTTCCGATCATTGCTGTTTGCTAACTACCGTTGTTCGACGGCCAGAGTCAAGTTGTGACAACGACGTCACATTTTTCTTTTTATATTATTGCTGGTACAATCTCTATTTATGCTGTGTTACAATAACTCCGCTCAGCACGATTTCGTCTAGCGTTGCATTTTTTAGGAACATTTGTCGTTTGCTAACTGATGTATTACAATAATAATAAATAATAAAAAGTTAATATTCTCGATTTGAGGTATCGAAAAAAAAAAAAGACCCACGTTTATTTCCTCATTCATCCGTCTGACGGTCGATCTATTTGTCCATCCGTAAAAACAGGCACTGACTGCTTCTACTAGTGGAGAGAGAGAGAGAGAGAGAGAGAGAGAGAGAGAGAGAGAGAGCGGAAGTTAAAGACTCAGTTTCGGTTAGACCAAACTCATCTTTTTTTCTTCCCAGCTCCTCTGTATGTACGATGACAATGAAGATCTTTAAGCGATCAATATTTTTACCACGCATCATATTGTGATTACATCTTATTTATAACTTAATGCTTGTATAAATAGTCTTTTCCTGCACATCTTTTTTTCTTCTGAGACAAAAAAGAAGTCAACCACACTTAAAAAAACTAAGAATGACATCAAATTTATCGTAAAACGTACTGCGAACAAACGGGAGACAATCATCTAGATCCACTGTTAGTATTTTATTTGTTGTGTGTGTCTGTGTGTGCGTGCGTGTGTGTGTGAGTGTGTGTGCGAGTGTGTGTATGTGTGAGTGTGTGTGTGTATGTGTATGTGTGTGTGTGAGAAAGAGAGAGTGAGAGTGAGTGTGCGCGCGTGTGTGTGTATGTATTTAAACTGACTTGGTTTCCTCTCCGCTTACACCTATCTCATTAAATGAATTCTGTGGATGCAATGACCTGTTTCCAGTACGTTTTACGATGTTTAATCACCGTTTCACTTGTTTATATGGTAACAACATAAACATCACACTAAAGAGACCTTTTTTTTCTGCCTCGTAAAAAATTCTCCGATCAGTTTAAAATGATTTTATTGTTCACAAAAATGACTGTGCAGCTTCAACTTCCAAGTGAAGTGTATTCACAGTATATGGAACAGGGCGTATTTCCAGGTGTGTGAGTGTATGTATGTGTGTATATGAGTGAATCATATTCGACGTAGGGATTGTATCCGGATATGTTCTCAGACAAGTGACTAGGGAGTGTCAAAGCTGCGACGTCATAAGGCATCGGTTCCCAACCCAGAATTTGCTGACCCGGGATGTGGGGTGGGGAGGGATCCACGAAGGTTTTACCAGGGGTCCATGGGGTTTGTTGAGCTTGCTGACATTCCAAAAACCTGGGCCCCTGAGCTTGTTGTTTAGGCGGACATTTCAAAAGCCTGGGATCCCTACAAAAATTCATATGTATAAAAGTAGTTCTCGGCAAAAGAAAAGATTGGTTACCACTGTCATGACTCCGTCACTGCTCATAATAACCACTTGATCTCCGGTCTTCATAAGGTCTATAAGGTTAAAACTTTCAAATCCCCTTGCCCTCTGTACGAAGGCTCAATCGAGTGGACGCTTATGAGCTTGTGTGTCCCTTGTCTTTCTCACCTATGACAGGGGGGGGGGGTCGAAAGTTGGGATCGTGTTTAATAAACAATAATGGTGCTATACAGTTGTTTTGTTTTAACCCTAACCTAATGTTCTCAGATGAATAAAAGATTGTTTAATTATTCACTGGTTCTCACTCCGTTGAGTCACCCAAGGGCCAGGTCGTGCGTTTCCGTCAACGGTCAAGTGCATCATCTAACATTATACAGTGGGTCGTAATTGCTTACACTAAATGTCGGGTGGAATGCCTATCGGGTTACCTTTTTGCCCCTCCGATTGGAAATGTATGCTTTTGGCCTCCACTCCATCCCGTGGAATATAAGCCCCCACTCCACCGGGAGAGTGGTGATGGACGCCCGTGCTTACTCACAACGATCTCGTACATGGATTTTTTCCCCCAAACCCTTCGTTGCAGTTAAAAATGTAAGTAGGGAAATATGATCCTTTAAATCTAGCTGTGCAAACCCCACTTTATTTTATCGACAAGTATCCGGGCTTCGTACGCGGTATTTACAGAAAACGTTGCGTCGAAGATTTTACTAGTATAAGTTCGTAATAAGGAAAGTGGATTCTTGAAAAGACTAACTTGCTCATGTCCTCGGTGATCGCAGTTGTTAACTCAAAACGGCATCAATTCTTCTCTTAGATGTTCTAGTTCTGGTCCAATCAGCGACTTAGTAGATTGTCGAGGTACAAAGCTTCCCCTTCGTAGCATTTCTAAAGACAACTGGGAGTTACTTTGTGGTACTCACTAAATAACGTGACAGGTGGTACTGTGTTAGATGGTACCAATTGGAAAATGCGAAACCAGGCTACCAGAGTCGTCCTTCTTTTAGACTTGTGGCCAACCGCCTCCCAGACTGGTTATTCAGTCTGCTCTACTATTCACTCAGGATTGGATCCGTACCTTCTTTAAGGGCATTTAGTGCAGAGAGATCATCAATAGCCTCTGACGGAACTCAATCTCGTTTCGCCAATTCCATTTTCCACGTAACCGGATGGGCCACCCATGTTGTGCCTTATCCGGCCAGTTTGACCCATGACGTATTAGCTGGGGGGAAGAGATGGATACGTGCCTCTCCCAATGACAATGGGTTTGAACCCGGCTTGCCGATCCCAATTTTCGTGCCGCTAACAGCTTGGCCACCTCCCGCTGCAATAAATTGAGCAATCGCGAAACGAACGAATTTATTTCGCGCACAAATCAATAATGACATTCACCGTCTTTTTTTTTCTTCTTTCTTTTACTTATCGCAAGTTCCGACAACCCCACCACTGTGTGCGTCATAGTCATATGTCAGGAAGTTCTATACGCGCGCAGGAAAATTAGATGTGTGTAGCAGTTTAGTAATTTGGTGTCACAGATTTTACTGCCATGCAAATGTATTGATGTAAATGGGCATTGGGTGTGGCACCGTTCATCAGCAGTAGCAGCGGCAGCAGCAGCAGCAGCAACAATTATAAGTCCACCGCTGGACGAAGGCATTTCCCATCTCCTTCCATGACGATCGCGATCGTACTGATCTCCACCATGTCTTACCGGCAAACCTTTCTATTTCATCCCTTCATCTTGAGTTTGGTCTTGTCCTACCGTGTTCACTGTCCAAAATGAACCGATCGGTAAACTTTTCGTCCTTGTCTGTTTTCCTTTTGTTCTCTGCCAAGTATCCAGCTCATCTTCATTTTTGTTCCATAATTATTTGTGTAAAAGGTCTGGTCAGTAAACCCGTATAAACCGTCGCGTGACCAACAGCCTGTAACGTTGGGGTGATCAATAAAAAAAATCGGAAAAAGGGATGATCAACGAATAAAATGCATCTCTCGCCTTCAGTTGGATCATCAAAAAAAAAAACTCCGAATTTTCAAACGAGAAAAAACGCCAAGTTGAAATAAAATCTCAGCTAACATCTTCCATTTTATTTAGCTCCGATTCAAAGACTGTGTACATAGGAGTAAATGTTTCGATTTTCATCCCTCTAGCTCCATCGATGCGGTCGGTACGCTTGTCATGTATATATGCACACTTGGCTGGTAGGACCAACTTGAGAACTTGGGCGAATCTATCTTGACAATTTCAATGACAGTTTTGGTTGACGGTTTCTAATATCATTCTTCCAAATCCTCCCTCGGATCCAAATCGATCTTTTTCCAACTCTTAGACTCATCCCTGGCATTACTCTTTTCATGGCTTTAGCGCTATTCTAAATTGGTTCTCAGTTCTTTTCTTTAAACGTTTAGCATCTGTAAATCATAGCTGGTCATAAGGCATTCATCGGAAACCTTAAATGGCTATTTTTATTTGCTTATTGCTTTCCCAGTCTAAAACCCGCGATGCAGTAGTTTTAGTTTTGAACAGTTGCAACCGGGTTAGACTAATTGCCGAGCGGGAAGATATTCTGAGGGGAGCTGAGGGTAGTGATTTTCTGAGGGGAGACACAGGGAGATAAATTTATCAACACTACGTTCAAATGAAATTTTATCTAATATTTTCGCTTTCTTTTGCTCCAATACAAATACTGTGTACCCAGATTTACTCGTAAAAGGACATAACCGCAATGTTAAAATGAAATTTTACATAACTGTGTAGAAATGATATCAACACTATGTTTAAATGAAATTTCAACATCTTTGATTTACATAGCTCCGATACGAGGTCTATCTTGTTAAAAATGAAAAAATACTATAGAATGTTTTACAATATCGTCGATTTTTAGGGGGTTGCTTTGTGTGTCACTATGGACTGCAGTTCCATGGTTGATTTTCAGGTGGTTACGCTGTGTCACTATGGACCGCTCCACCAAAAGAGCAATGTATGTCTTTGCAAGATATCAACCTGAAATCTTTGGTGAAATTGAACAAAACGGTTACCGAATCTTATACTAACTGAATGCATACCGTGCGCACGAAACGCAAAGAAGATTTGGTGAAAGTCTAGATAGGAACCAATGTGAACGTTCTGAGAATCAAATAAATCGTTCGAAATGATGGGCGACTCAGCACCAGAATAATTGCAGAATTGGCCATTCATCGATTAAGAGACTGTTGGGCAAATTTTGTCGAAGAGTCTTCACCAGTTTGTGCAAAGGTTGTTCCCCTAAAGTCCTGACCTCTGACAGAACCTCTTGTGCAATTCGGACATGCGTCTACGTGCCACGCATTTCGAGTTCTTGTGTAACGTGTAAATGTGACCGAGAGAAGGCACGAACAACTTGGTCAAGATACGAGGCGGAGAGGATATCAAAGAGAAAAATGAAAGATAGAAAGAAAGAAAGACAGGTTTGGTTAGTCATTCACTACAACTCACGAGACCAACGTATTTTCGGCAGCGCGCTGTGTTGGGGCTGATCAATTTAAACGTTGATAAAAGGGGGATGAATAAGTTACTTCGCTTGCCCTTTTGTAGAGCAGTGAACGCTCCGAACTTTAGAAAAAAAAACAAGCCTGAATGATGCAGGACACAAACAATTTTGTATGATCTTGGATTGCGAAGCGAATCCCCATAAAGAAAAAACAAAAAAAAAAAACAACTTTTTTTGTGGGTGAATTTTCATTTATACATAGCCAGTCAGACCAACTTGAAAACCGAACAGAGACCTACGTTGGCATTGCCAGGTTTGGTTGACGATTTCTAAAAGGAATAAAGAAAGAAAGAACTGCGTAAAGAAAATCATTATGATGAAGGATTAAAAGCTGCAAATAAGGACGACCAGAAAACTTCCCTCGCCAAGTACCGAGATCGTGGAGATGGCAGAGATTATATATATATATATATATATATATATATATATATATATATATATATACACACACACACACACACACACACATATATATATATATGTATATATATATATATATATATGTATGTATATATATATATATATGTATATATATATATATATATATATATATATATATATATATATATATATATATTCTAGGGAATGTTACAGTTTTAAAGATTGAAAACTTTTTCAAACATATAAATATGTATCTTTACATGGTATTTGAACCATTCTGTACAATTCTTTACAATTGTTTAATCCTTATGTTTTAGTTTTCGTTACTTTAAGCTTACATCTAATTTTCATATATATATATATATATATATATATATATATAATTTCGTTTGATAATATTTATTTGGGTTTACACATGCGAGGACAGATGAATATTGACCTATTTCTTGAACATTGTGCAAGATCTAAGCCTTGGTTTTTATTTCCATTCCTTTTTATTGAAGACAACGATAAGAAAATCAAAGGAAACAGGAAATATGTTTTTCGATACTGATATAGGTTACCTATCCATTTTAATGCTTTTCTTATACTGCAGATTTTGACTGACAAGTGTTGAATAAAAATAAAAATACGACGTATAGTGTCAGCAGAAAAATATGAAACTATACCAGTATGCATAATATATATATATATATATATATATATATATATATATATATATATATGAGAGAGAGAGAGAGAGAGAGACGGGGGATGAGGGAGAGAATGGGATTTATAGATGAATTGGTTAAGCAAGTTATACAAAGAGTTGAATATTGAATATGAAACAAGAAGATTGTGAAGTGTCAATCTTTTGAATTGGGAATTGGCATTTCACTATTTCACCTAACAAAAAGTCCTTATTTAGATAGATAGATAGATAGATAGATATTGTAACTGACTGATATAGCGGTGGACGCATAAGAATATATGTATATGATGGGTACATACATAGATACTAGTTATTCTCTGTGAGAAATTTACGGATATGTACGTATATTTATGAAATTTTTTTTTCTTAATTAAGCTATATTCACTGGAGACCGTTATGCATTTGGTAAGAGTATTTATATATATTTCTGTGGAGTTCAAGCGGTTTCTCCGCATTCTCTTATATTAAGATTTAATGGTTCATTACTTCAAAGCTGTTGATAATGTAAATAAATTATTAAGTCTAATTAATTAAAAAGTGAATCGAACTCGATCAAGTGGGAAAGTCCTTTGGTTCAAATGGTGGGTCTAAAGATATTTTTATCAACAAAATTGTTACCTTCAAAAAGAGAGAGAGAGAGAGAGATCACACTTGATTGTTATAGTAGATGAACAGTGTGCAGATAGATAGATTGATAGACATAAAGAGGCTGATAGATATAGATAGATAGATAGATAGATAGATAGATGGATAGATAGATAGATAGATAGATAGATAGATAGATAGATAAGAGCAGGCTGAGATAGATTTGAACAGAGTAAGATAGATAGATAAATAGATAGATAGATATGAACAGGCTGAGATAGCTTTGAACATCGATAGATAAATACATAGATAGATACAGACAGGCTGAGATAGATTTAAACATAGATAGATTGATTGATAGATAGATAGATAGATAGATTGATAGATAGATAGCAGTTCATATCTATCTATCGAATGCGAGTTGATGATTTCGGAGTAGTAAGATGAAGAAAGCCAGACCCCCAAACTCTGCACATGTCGGTAGGCTGCATGGTAGGATATTATTGATGGTGTTGTCCAAATATTGATCGCCACTGTATTAGTCATCACAGACCAGAACTCGTTCAACACACACACGAGGAGCGCACAACACACCCAGTGATAGTTCCATGTCTACATACTACACAGGGATGAGCCTATAGAATGCACTTCGAACACATTATGCAAACAGAAACCAAAGATGGGTAGGGGAGTGTGCGCCGTATTACGCGTTTACCTACTTCTCAATTTCAAGTTTGTTTTTGTTTTTTTGTATGTGTAATGTCTTCTTATACAGTCATTATCGTATACCCAGTTACCAAAACAAAAGCCTTGCCGTATACGTAGTTCCTGAACTGATTTCCATCACAGACAGAAACGCTTATGAGTGTATGGGTCAAGTTTCAGTGCGTATATTAGGTGCGGATCCAGGGGTGCAATCTTTATACACATATATATGTATAGATAGATAGATAGATAGATAGATTGATAGATATTAGATAGGATAATTTTATGTAAAAAAAAAAGGCAAACGAGTAATCCCAAATAACAATAAATTAACCATGAAAACGAAAATTGATTGTATCCATCATCTAATTAGACTGATCGAGTAAAAAAGAAATTGGACCCTCACCCCTACTCAAAACCCTGGATCCGCCCCATATACACATTAATACTTCACTGAGTCTACCCTGTTTAGCTCTGATTCCCTGGCGCTCTGTTTAAACATTTTTTTGGTAATAAATTCAACGTGTAATGTTAGATTTTCGGAATAAGTGAAGACAAGAGACAGTTTCATGGACAGTCACCAAAATAACTGCATACTATACACTTTGGTTAAGGTGACATGTGCATTAGAATAAATACTCACACATACTCGATGATTCATCGAATAGCGATCATTTATATCAACATTTGACACTATTTCTGAAAAAATAGCTATCAAATGAAACACATAGCACTATTCCGTTTCATCTCGTTGAAGCTCAACAACAACACCACCATCTATTTTGAAATAATTGCTGACACAATCACTATTCGTGCTATGTTATGATGAAGTTGTATAGAGCTGATTCGTTTAGCACCAATATATATATATATATATATATATATATATATATATATATATATATATATATGTGTGTGTGTATATATATATATATATATATATGTGTGTGTGTGTGTGTGTATGTATATATATATATATATATATATATATATATATATATATATACATATATACATATGTATATATTTGTGCTCCTGTCAGCATAGGTTAAGTTTCACTTCGTATAAAAACTCCCCTTATTACGACATTTGCGGTGAGTACCCTTATAACGAATTTAACGTTGTAACGAGTGGATAAAAAAAATGCAGTATGCAAATTGAAACAATGCAGCAAGTAAATTTTTAAAAACACGGCCAACAGAAGGATTTCCTTTCTCTATTTGCGAGAGGAAAGATTTACGATATTCTACCGAGAGTATTACAACAAGCGAGTCGTTAGAACGCGTGTGTCATTAAGTAGTGTCGTTAGTGTCATTAGACCGAGTGCCGTTCGAACGAGTTTACTGTATACCCCAGTGTAGTGTATAAGCATTCACGTTGACAGTTCAGTTATGCACAAGAACAAATGAAAAGCCTCTACGGTAGGCTTCGTTCCTTTTGTGTTGAACGTTATTGGTTGAACAATGCATTTCAACAATGAAGAGATTTTTTTTTTTGGAGAGAAAGATTTATCTTATTTTAAAATACTTGTTAATTTGGATTTTTCGTTAAGCAGCACTTGTGCAAACCCGTATTCTATCGATACCTTACTAGTCTAAGCAGTACCAGTAAAATGTTGTTACATTCATAGTCAAGCTTGATAGATAGATAGATAGATAGATAGATAGATAGATAGATAGATAGAGAGGAAGATTTGAACGGAGATAGATAGATAGATAGATAGATAGAGAGGTATATTTGAACGGAGATAGATAGATAGATAGATAGATAGAGAGGAAGATTTGAACGGAGATAGATAGATAGATAGATCGATAGATAGATAGGTAGATAGATAGATAGATAGATAGATAGATAGATTTGAACGGAGATAGATAGACAGATAGATTGATAGATAGATAGATAGATAGATACATACATAGACAGAGAGGTAGATTTGAACGGAGATAGATAGATAGATAGACAGACTGACAGGTAGATTTGAACAGATAATGATAGATAGACAGACGGACGGACTGACACTAGGCCAAAAGTGTGGGGCGCCCAGTGGAAGATTGAACTAACTTGTTTGTACATTTAAGTAGATTCTGGATCTAAGTCTCCAGTCCATAATTGTTTTCGTACATCATTCACGTGTATATCGTATACATAACTCATATAAACCTTGCAGCAAGCTAATCTCGTAGACCGTAGGTAAGTTTGATCCTCACAGGGCTCCCGGAACTTACATCACACTAAGCTAAGATTAATAAGACTTCGCGTGCATGCTGAGGAGGGATGTGGCATGCACCCTGCTCCCGTCCAGGGGCCTTTAATGGATAGGGACCCCAAAATGGATAGTAGTTCAAGTTCGTCTACTGAATTTCTACAGACATTTAAACAATGATAAATCTGACAAAATGTTGAAAGGGGTCCGTTCAAATCTCAGGTTACACCCCTGCACGCATACGCCTCTACTCAGTTATACAAGTCAATTTTGTACGACGTAAATCCATTAAGAGTTAGTTTAATCTTCACTGAGCGTCTATCCTGTGCTGTACCAGGCTTCAACCTGAAGACCGACGTACACGGCTACACACCAGTAACACGTTATAGGTATAGCAAGTATAAAAGCAATTCTCCTGAGTCATATTTCACGCTAGCAGCCAGTGATAGAATTGGGTCTGAGGTACTGGAACTACGATTACGGTAAGGCTGTATTTGGGGAACTAGGTATACGGTAAAGCCCCTAGTAGACATTGAGCATACAGAAAATTGGAAATTCAGAAGTAGGTATACGCAGTACCTCCATCCGAACACCATTTCCACCCCCTACTGCTAACAACACAGAAGACATTGAATCTAGCCCTGGGGACACACACACGCACACACATTAAAAATATAGATAAATAAATAAATAAATATCACGAGAATTGAGACCCAGGCATACGCCCATCTTCGGATCTTATTTTGTTGCACCTCTAAACTAACCTTCTTTCTTTCTTTCTTGCTCTCTTTCTTTTTCACTCTCTTTCTTTCTTTCTTCCCTCTCATCTTTCTGTCTTTCTTTCTGTCTGTCTTTCTTTCCCTTTATCTATCTATTTCCTTCTCTTTCTTTCTTTTTTCTTTCTTTCTTTTTTTCTTCTTTTTTTTTCTTTCTTTCTTACCCAAATTGTTAAGTTTCAACTAACAGAGCCGATAGGGTGAAACCCTGCGAACAGCACATATTACATCATTTGTCTAAAAACCCACATGTGATGTCGATAACTTTGAACTCACACGTGCTCCAGCTTTTACTTACCAAAACCACGAGACCCAGAACCCATAGCAGTGGTAGTAGTAGTAGTAGTAGTAGTGATGGAAGGAAATGCCAGCCAGAATGTCGAAGTTCGGATGAATTGAATCTAAATTCCAGGGGAATACCTTCATGAAATGATCCGAAAATGGTCATAATTATTAATTATTAGAAAATGGCCATAAATATATATATATATGTATTATCTTTTTTTGCTCACCTTAATTTCAATTTTTTAGTCGCTTTTCATCACGTCTTATCGTTACCAAGATGTAAGTAAACACTGGTGAAAAGACTAATAATGATTTACAAACAACACTTTATATGATGAAAATAAATCCTATCTCTGTCCTGTAGTCGTGGCTAAATTTATTGTAATTACGTCCGTACGTTAAATGTTAACAACTACTATGAGACAGACGTAGAAATGGACTAATTGGTTTACTAATCATAAGCATCATTTCCATAGATTCTCTTTAAAAGACCGATGTTCACAAAAATTTACAAAATTAGAAGAAGAAAAGAAAAATCGAAAATTCTTTCTTTTTCCTTCTTCTTCGTCATTATCCGCTAAAAGTGCTGATCAACAAATAATCATTAACATAAAATCAATTAATCTAATCACCTACTAAAATACACCAGTCAGAATCTGAACTCCAAAAGCCAGTGGAGAGGGTGAAGTGTCCAAGGGGGCTAGTCAGCATGGGCCTACGACTTTGAAGGGGGCCTACTCCCCCATGGTTGAGGCAAACACTATCGCATCCACTACATCTTATGGTAATACCATACTCTATACATCTTATGGTAGTACCATACTCTATACATCTTATGGTAGTACCATACTCTATACATCTTATGGTAGTACCATTCTCTATACATCTTATGGTAGTTTCATACTCCATACATCTTATGGTAGTTTCATACTCTATACATTTTATGGTAGTGCCATACTCTATACATCTCATGGTAATACCATACTCTACATCTTATGGTAGTTTCATACTCTATACATCTTATGGTAGTACTATTCTCTATACATCTTATGGTAGTTTCATACTCGATTGCCTTGTACATTAAATGAATAGAATCGCTCACTACAGACGCTTTGAATTGTTTCAGTTCTCTTCAATTCTATTCTGTTACCAACAAGTACATCATGCACTTGTGAGTACATCACGTACACTATACATACTCGTGCATAAATCATACTGATTTACGCTACACCCGTTCATGAATCATACTTATTATTTTAAAAAAAGACTCAGTGAGCAGTTTGAAATGGAAACTGCATTTCCCAACTTGGGCTATAAGTAGTGATGGAAATTGGTTTTGAGAACTTGGTATTCAGTAAAGCTGTATATAGGATTCAAGCTCGGTGATCACAGAGGGGTCCATTAGGAACGAGTAAGGCTTATAAGCCTTGTTTTTTTTCCCCTCAACATTGCTAATTAGGGGCCTGTAAAATGACAAGTAGGAAAACGCCGTATCCCCTCGCACCCTCTCACCATTTCCACCTCCGCCTATTACCAGCTTCGCACGGGCCTGAGATAACCATATTTTTTTTCTAAACTTAGCCAACTACGGCACATAACATTCAAAGGAAGGAACTGGAGGCTAGGAGATAATGTTGGGCCAACTGTCCAAATAGAGAGGACTTGCCCGTCTTGAAAAAAACCGCATCCGAGATCATAGTTCTTATCTAGGTTCAATCACTGGCCGCTGATGCCGGTCGGGTGAATACTAGTCGGATTGAAACAAGAGTTGCATAGATTTTACAAGTATATGATCAAGTCGAGATCTGCCCCGTATCTTGACGCATCGTTGGTACATTTTTGAATGGGAACCAAATCGTTATTTAACAACGTCGTTCAGGCTTTACGGTAAAATCACGCTGAAAGCATCTGTCCCTCTGACTAATAATGGACGTTAAGCAGCGATGACGAAGCGAGTCAGTACTTGGATGGTTGAACGCTTGGGAACACTAGTGGCTGTGAGCCAGCCTAGGGTTTAGTAAAAGAAATGAGGGAATGTAGGGCTGCCTGCACGAATGAGTGAGGAGATTGCGTGTTGGGGGGACCTACGTGCAATACTTTTTATACTAACTATGGTTTGTTCGTATAAAAAGAACTGCTCGTAAGTATTTGAACGAACACAGTATCTGTTTTTTATTACCGAAGATTGGAAGTCATTGACGATTTTGAGCAGACGTAAGTCGGGGTCCAAATGAACTTACTTGTTGGACAAATCATCCATTTACCAATGTGAGTTTGCTTTTTCAATTTCCTTGCTCGGTTCTGAACAGGGTTTCAGAAGGATAGAAAGAAATCTTCTTTTCATTTATCAATTTTATCCTATCAAAAAAAACATTTTCAAGAAATACCTCACTCATAAAAACATGTCTAAATGCATGCCTTGTTATGCTGTTTGCAAAAAAATTTGTTTCTTCTTGTGTAATGTTCTTGTTCCTTAGTCTCCAAAACAAATGATTAGAAGCAAAATGTCTGTTTATATATATATATATATATATATATATATATATATATATACATATACATACATAGATACATACATATATATAACTATATAACTATATATATATACATATATATATATATATATATATATATATATATATATATATATATATATATATATATATATATATCAGACTAATTAATTAATTTATGGATTAATTGATTTAATTATAAACAAAGTCTCAATATACTTTTACTCCCGAGTCTGTCTCATTCCGTATTGTTCACACACACACACACACACACACACAGATGCACGTACACACACATAAATGTATACACACACACACACTCACATATATATGAAATGATGTGTAAAATTACTCTTATATAGTAAGAGGTACAAAAAATGAGCCGTTGAGTTGGAGCAAGGAGCAAAAAAAGGTCAAGAACATTTGAGTAAAAAAGATTTTTCTTGAGTTCACACACGCATACACACACAAACACCCATATATATATTTATATATATATATATATATATATATATATATATATATATATATATATATTTGATCAGAGGTTCTTGACATTTTTTTTGCTCTATGCTCCAACTCAACGGCTCAATTTTCCTATGTCCCTGTTACTATAAAAGAGTGATTTTACATACCGTTTCATGAAGAGAACCTCTTCTCTTATATTTCTAAATACTGGTGGATTTTTTTTCAAACATTACCTGTTTCATGTGAATGAATATATGTGAAGAAAGAAATTGCTTGTGAGAAAATACCAACATGCTGTTATATGAACTTCATGGCAATTACTAAAATCTTCACAATTTCTTTATTGTGTGAAATTTAGTAACAAGGCTGCAGTTACTCCACTTGCGTTTGCACCTCACCAAAACTCATGTTTTAAGCATTAGTCACTATGAAATCTATAGTAGGATTAGTAATTAATAGTATTGTGAAATTTGTAATTAATTAAGTCTCAACAGAACTTAGTTTAGAGCCATGGAACACTTTTCGCTCTTCACACCAAAATTCCAAATTGCCCCCCGCCGCTAATACATACAATTTTCCCCTTTGTAAGACGTGAGCTCAACGTCCAGAATTACTGTTTTAGCTCTTAAAGACAACCTATATACTGAGCATACCAATACACTTACCGAGATTTCTATTTACCTCCCCACCTGCCAAACGAATTATCAACCTACCTATCAACCTACCTTCGTACCTACCTATAGCGTAGATTGAAAACTGAAAACCCTGTCAGCAAGACTAATAGTTACAGATCTTCTATAGCTTTGGGGATTTTTTTTTTTTCAGGAATGATAGGAATCGAAGTAAGGGATAATCAAAGAATTAATTATGAAGAAAACACCTGGTGGTGTCTGCTAGACATTTTCCAAACAGTAAATCGTCTTCTGCACTAATGATAACAAGTGCAGATCTGGGGTGGAGGTAGGTGTCCAAGGGGTTGTGATCAGGAACTCCTCTGCTGGAGCAATGCAAAGAATTTTTTGAAATATCTACACAAAGAAATGTTATGAATAAAAAACCCTAAGTAATCTCGAAAAATCATAAATTAACCCGAGAAACAAGCATTCATTATTTTTCTGTGCATCTAATATAAGTAATATGTCTTCCATCTAATTCGTTACGAATTCTTTTATCTATTAGTTCAGTGGTAAATTTTTCGATTCGTTTTTTTCTCTTTATCCTTTTGTCTATCGTTGAAAGCTACGACTCAAATGTAAAGGGAGAATGTCAGATCCCATACTTGATTTTTACGGTTTAAATTCGTGTTCTTTCTTCTCGTATTAATTTGTAAGTATAAACTTTTCATTAGTAACCTTGCATGCTCAAGGTCTAGTATCTACCACCGAATGAATTTATTCGATTAACTACTATTCAATTGTACGCATGGCGAGTCCACGGGGTGGGTTACAAATGGGACATTTGCTGCCCGCCCCTGAATCACGCTTTCTCCCCTTGCGGGGATTTACAAGTTGGAACCTTAAAGTCACTGAAGGATAATTGCGTTGTATAATAGTTTTGTACAACCCCAACATAATGTAGCCTTATATGAAGATGGTATGATTCTTTGCTGATGACAGGGTTGCTGCTAAAATATATTTCGAATATATTTCTTTTCGCCCCCCCCCGGGAATCATATCGTTCCCCCCCGCAGCAGATGTGCATAATTGTACATACATGCACGTGCATGCACATCCCCCCCACGCTCACTCACACACTCACTCACACACACAAACACAGGTTTATTTGGTGAAACGAGTGAAATTTTAACTCAATATTATAAAGGCTTCCCTTCCGTTTAATTTGGCTGCTTTGACACAATTTTGCAAAGATTTGACTAAATCACCGACACTTGATTGATCCATGTTTTCTATTTCTCATAACAATATTTTTTTTAGATCTGTAAATTGCATGTAACCTTCTGTCAAGATACTCTCATACATGCTCTATAGCAGTGGTTTCGAAACTTTGAAAGACTCGAGGACCCCTTTTATAGTGGAAATATTCTTGTTGCCCCCCCCTTTTATCATTTAGTTTTTAGACAGTAATTATTTAAATGGATTACATTTTTCTGAATCTTCATATACAGTGTAGACTTGCGTTCAATAATTATGTTTTTGATGACGTGGTCTCTCTGCCACAAGGTTTGCAACGTCGTGTTCAATATTTGATTTCTAGATTTTCGTGTCATATTTAACATGCAATCGTTTTTTTTTCATACATACAGCAACGTGGAAAGGCTCCACTCACAATGGTCAGTCGTACAAAAAGAGCTCAGTCATCTTCATTTTAAAATCATGGTACTAATTTAAATTTTCAACTGCAGACCATTTTCTGACGGACCCTCAGGAGTCCACGAACCACAGTTTCGAAGTCACTGCTCGATAGGATTGAGATCGGGGCTTCGAGCAACAGAATCTTTATACTGTGGATATTTTTTCCACCTTTGCAAGATCAAGTTTGCATGGCATAGATCATTATCTTCTTGAAAAAGAGCGGTATTCTTGACGATTCCTGCATTGGAATAAATAGGCATTAGACCTTTTCCTAAGATTTCACAATATCTAGGGTCTTTAAAGCGGGTTTCAACAAAGATTAGATCTGATCTGATCTGCCTTTTCCCTAACTGAATCCATTCCATAACTCTTATTTCTTCATATCTTCATCTGTAGACCATCTGGGTCCCATGCTTCATCTTTCATTTGTCGCAAATACATTATTTCCTGGATTAGAAAACCGACAGAACTTTTTTTTCTTCTGACCATATTATTGATGACCAAAAGTCTTCTTTCTTACGAAACTCTTTCACCAAGTTGAACCTTTTTTTATCTTATTCTTCTGTGATATCATCGGTTTCATTTTTGCAAATCTTCGTTCATATCCAAGGACTTTTAGGATCATTCTCATACCATATTCAGACACAGTTGAACGTCGATTTTCAAGCGCGCATCTTTTAACTGGGAGCTTCTCTCATTTAAAAGCTTTCTCTTGCCGCCCAGGTCGCTTTTTCACTCGACCATGTCCTTCCTCTGATCATCAGCTCCCTATGTTATTTGAAGCTTGGTGGAAAATCATGCAATTTCTCTTTTCACATCGATGCCAACCAGTAACTTGTCCACAAGTGAAATCTTCTATATCTCTTTCTCCATTTAGACTTCATGGTTTAAGCTTGAAGATTTAGATTCATGGTACTAATTTAAATTTTCTTCTGCGGACCATTATCTGACGGACCCTCAGGAGTCCACAGACCACAGTTTCGAAGTCACTGCTCAGTAGGATTGAGATCAGGGCTTTGAGCAGCAGAGTCTTTATACTATATATTTTACTATAAATCATAACTTATCAAGATTTCATTCGTCAATTATCTAAAAAGATTTATACAAATTAGATTAATCGTTGGAAAATTGGAAAATAAAGTGTGGCTAAAAACTCATTATAGGCCAATTTTTATGTGTGCGTGTGTGTCTGTGTGCGTGTGTGTGTACGTGTGAGTATGGGTGTTTGAATGAGGGTTAGAGTGTTTAGTGTTATATGCTATGCTAGTTGTCGGTACAACGGCCGGTCGGGTATCAAAGTTTTCAAGGATTAATTGACCCTAAATCTTTCGGATTTTAAAGAGTATTTGATTTAAATTCTATAATGACATATCTAATAGATAGTTTGCGTGTTATTTCTCTTTTATATAGATATGTGATTGATATGTTTACTCTGTATTTTCAGGAATAGGAGATTCATCTATGTTATTCTTGAACGGAAGGTCTTGTATCTGAGAGGTGTCTCTTAGCTCAATTCACAGAAGAGATATGGTTTCCTATTTATCAAAATCACCAGAGGGAAGATTTCTCAATTTGTTCAGAGATTTTCCCCTGGACTTATCTATCTATCGATTTGTTTATCTCTCTATACATACCAACCCAACCAAAAATCCATTCTCTTCGTATCAAACGTTCTGTATTTTACAAGTATATTTCATGTCTACTGACACTATTGAGGTATTGTTAAAAAACATCTGATCATTTGCAACTTATTTTCACCTTTTCTTTTGTGTCATTTTCTGTGTCATTAAAATCTTTAAAATATCGAATATGTCAATCATTCCCTTCAAAGTTTGCTTTTGTGACCAGAACAGTGATAATTTGAAATCTATTTATTTCAAATTGGATAAAGGGCGAACTTGCAGATTTTCAATGACATTTATGTAGGAAAAACAATGACGTATGGATATCACAATCCAAAGCAAAGTTTGAAGGTAATAATAGCCATTCCCTGTACTTTTTACACGTAAGCAATTGGAAAATAAGACTCGCTACCCAGGAACAAAAATTGTGTCGTTCAGTGTAAATATTGCAACGGACCATCCCCACCACACCAAAACACCAAACAAAGTTAATTCATTTCAGAAATTAATTCAAAAAATGTTGAAATATTTCAGCATTCATTCACATTAGCCCAGGCAGGGGAAAAGTCTATGCAGTATCATGAGGAGGAAATGACAGGTATACGTTGTGAAATTCTCTAGGAAGGACACCGGACGTGACAGGCAAGAGAATAAGAACACGTTCCCGGTAATCACGTAAAAGAATTCAGGTTGACATTCCTGAAAGGTTAGCGAATGTGACAGATATCCGAGGAAGACCGGGGAGTTAGGCAGTCGAAATGCTATGATAAAAAACGGAGAAAACGAGGATGGTAGTTCGAATAAATCAATGTATTAGGTTGATCCAAAAGATTCCAGCATTTCTTTTACAAAATACTAGGATAGAACCCATTCCAAAGGTGCATATTTGGAAGGGACCAGACTATGTAGTGAGTGGAACAGAATGCCATAATTGCTTTATAAAATAACTTTCGGCCCGTCGTACGATTCTAAGTATGTATGCGATTTCTCTACAGTGTTGTTAGTTTATATCTAAATTCAGATTATTCTGAAGAGCGGAAGTCAAAGGAGAATATTTACAGAAACCAAGAGGAAAGATCTAGAAACTTAAATAATTGTACGTACTTTCATCAGATTTCTCGAGAAGGTCTGATCGATATTTTCCAAACTCGACGTTTCATGGCCTTGTGTGATAACTGATGTTAGTGAATGTCCGGTTATCGAGTAATCGCAGTGCACACACACGCACACATACACACGTGCGCGTACGCAGATTTCTTCCATTGTACTTAGCTGTCGAAAAAATGGATTGTTCTAGTAGGTGCGTTAATGACGACATTGTTCTTCGCCAAGAAAAAAAAAGGGTTTTTCGGTTTCTCTACGCGGAGAAGGAAGGTTTCTCTCTTTCCTTGAATTTACACCTGACAAGGGCAGAAGAATTGATCAGCCAAAACGCTGGATTGACAATATCAAAGATTGGAAGAAAGGATCCGATAGTCCGAACAAAATTGGTATGTTAATGACTCTTCTAAAAAGTTACAGTCATTTCATAGCCTCATAAATCAATAATTTTTCAAAGTATTTTCTTCTCCTGATTTTCTATGCCTTTACCCCACTTTTCAACAGAATTGTGTCGTAAAAGGAGAATTCTGGTTTCGATTCGATGATTCTTCAATTAATTCTCCAATAGATTCCAGTTTTTCGAATCACCGACCTGACAAAGATCGTCGCAAGTCATCGAAAAAGTGATCTATGACTAAAGGTAACAGGTCTGTAGAAAACACACTGCGCGTGCAAGAACTTCCCATATTAGTTCCATGGTCATTTGTTGCATCACTCTTGTAACTTGAGTAAAAGTGTTTCATACAGCAGTGTCGCAGGTCGCCTGCCTCGCTCATGCAATTGAAGAACCGCTTCAAAGAATCATCTGGTAGCACTGCTTCGAAGAATAACCAAGTGGTATTACTTCTGTGGAGATAGTGTCGTATACAAAACGAATATGATGATAAAATCATACAGACGAGTAGATAGATGCCGCCTTACAAATTATCATCAATATTATATTTAGTTATGCTTCACTTCCAGATGTTGCTGAGAGCTGCTCTATCCGAACAACCATATGTGATTTTCAACTCCGTCTCACTCAAGTTGACAACAAATATCTACCTGCGGGTAACCTCGGGAAATAACAAGCCACTACATCTGTAAACATTTGCATAGTTCAGTATTCAATATGCGAGTGACCCTAGCAAAACTATTACTACAGCGGGAATTTATATTTCCACTAGGTGCTTGATAAATGTGTAAAACTAAGCTTAGTAAATACATAAGTTAATGCCTCAAAGAACGCTTTACCAACGTAGTGTATTCAGTAGCAAGCTAGCCTACCCAGCAAACTATCTCAACAATCGAAAGTTCTATTTTCCCTAAAGTTTTCTCACGAAGTATACAGTCAGACGCCCCAGGATAAGCATTGCTTTCACTATCTTCATCACCATCTACAAATTGTCTTGAATAACTATCAGAGTTACTGCAAGAATGAGAAGACCCGAGACAAAGAAATTTCTCGCGTGATATATTTTCAAACACTCCAGGATAATCGGTGCTTTGAAATACTATCTGATTTTAAGCCAGAATGAAAAGATGAAAGACGAAAAAAAAAACTTACCCGATATCTCGTCAGCTGCTGCCAGGTGGTTAAAATTAGTTTGGGCGTCAGGTATATTCTGAAGAAATAAATCAAGATCAACAATTACTAAAATTTGAAAAAAAACAACAACAAAAAAAAGTATCAATAAACATCTTAAATATATAAGTGAGAGGTGTCTGTGTTTGTGCGTTCAAATGAGAGTTGTCTGCGTGTTTGAGTCTGTCACGCAATAAAAAGTACCTAAACATGGATGCAGCCCAACCAATTTTGGCATGCCTAATCAATGGACGCGGTAGGGAGTTGGAACCAAAAGTTTTGAGAGAAATATTTCAAAAGTGTTTTAAGCGGGGATCGAATCTGAACTGCCTGATGGAAAGGCGTAGGCCTGAATATCCGTTTTATATCCACTGTTCTCATTTCGTTCTTTCATTTTAGCTCAGCTCGTTAAAGCTGCTGTCTTATCTGTCGCAGATTCGATTCCTGCAGCAGCACTGTTTTTCTTGTTTATTTTATTTGAGCTTTCTAGGACGAATGACTCATTCTCAGCGTAACAACGGATGGTCAACTCAAATAGAATGTCAGATAATATAACGTATATATATATATATATATATATATATATATATATGTGTATATGTGTGTGTGTGTGTGTGTGTGTGTGTGTGTGTCTGCTGCCGTTGTTTAAATGTTATCCATAGCATAACATATGGATATAAGGAGCAATGTGTGTAAGTCATCGCAGATTTTCAGATGCCCTGTTTGGTTTAAGGATGTAGTCTTCTTTAGGGTCTGAATTGCAGAATGCCAGTCAAAACATTTCACATTTCCTTCAGAATAGGTTATGGCGTTTCTCTTTTAACCTCTGCCAACGAATTTGGAATAGATATACAAATTCATTCATGCTTGCATGTCCGTCCACACAATATCTCCAAAAGTTCTCAATAAATTTCAATGACATTCGATGGAAGTGTGAATCATGGGC
Organism: Thysanoteuthis rhombus; assembly: GCA_963457665.1. Lineage (NCBI taxonomy): Eukaryota > Metazoa > Mollusca > Cephalopoda > Oegopsida > Thysanoteuthidae > Thysanoteuthis > Thysanoteuthis major. The sequence continues at coordinate 53,103,492 of OY735198.1, read as the reverse complement.
TAAGGAAGAAGTTATTAAATTTCAGGGCAGATCCATGAATATTTTTTTTTCCACCTGGGTATATCTTTCGATGTGTTAAGACTATAGCCCAAGTATTGGAATTCGGAACATGCGCAGTGACCCCCCTTATATACGAGATGTATATGGACTGATTAGCATTCTGTTCCAGTAAAGGTATGACGTTGACTGCGGTTTGTGCTCTCAGTGTACTTTTTAGTTTCAATAGATATCAATTTTCTAAACCTTAGATTAAGTGAAGGTTTTGAAAAGGAATTATATCACTTTTCTCGTGGAACTTAACCTGTAAGCAAATAGAATAAACATTTGAAAATAATCCAATCTCAGAACGCCTTTATGATAAAAGAAGCCACCTTCGAGAATACAATGGGGAAGAATAAATACTGTTTTCTGTGGGAGTTATCTATTTATGGCTTTTCCAAAGTTCCAAAATTCGATTTATGGCTTTTATCTTTTTCTTTTCATCTCTCTCTCTCTCTCTCTCTCTCTCTCTCTCTCACACACACACACACACACACACACATACACACATACACACACACACATGCACACGTGCACGTATACATAATACACACTGTACATATAAATTGAGTTTTGAGGTGGCGCAACGGTTCCCAGCACGGAAAACGGAATCGACAAATCATATTCTAATGTTGTGCACTTAGCATTGATGCCCCTCTGGGAAAAGGCATGAACTCTCCAACATCCCTATCCGATAGAGTATATACCCTATGAACATACCTAGTGTATGAATTTTACTGCCCGATCTAGGGATTGAACCCATGATCACTGGATAGACTTCATACATCCAACAACCGCTTCTATACATAAGATAAGTTTTTATCCCATAGAACAATCCTTCGATCAGACAATGAAATTCTCATATTCTGGTGAAAGCAGAATAGGCATCACAAGAACGAATCACCCAAGAAGAATGAAACTAATGTTAGATAATCTCAAGTATGGATGACAGAAAGAAAACAATCGACCCCGCCCCGTGGATTAAACAAACGATTCGTTTCGGAATTTCACAGATCTTAACCAAATACGACAGGCTTACGAAGGTTTAAGAGTACAACGTCTGAAACATTGAGATTACAGTAATCAAGATGAGGACACCAGTTTGAATCAATTAGTGTATGACAATGATAATTTTTCATAGCGGAAATTCAAGCAGGAACTCTACTGGACTCACTATCGCATCGTTTAACTGAACAATAAACACTTGTCTTAGATTTCTGCACCTGTTTAACCCCAAAGACAAAAAAAAAGAGACATTATTCATTTTTTTTCCTGCTCAAATCATCAACGTCTTCCACTTCTCTAACGATGTTTTTACTGCCTTCCTCTCTTGGCCAGCATACCTTACAAATTAAGAGATCTAACCCAATTATCCAATTATCTGATAACAGAATTATCAATGAACGAAGAAGATGGCAAATTTTCTCTGCCCGGCAGCTTCCCATGTATTGAGCTTTGTTTCTGGAAACGCTCTTCATAATTCATTCTTTACGTCAGTGATCACTATTACTTTCATCTCCGTGATATATCTATGAAAAAAAAAAATATATATATATATATATATATATATATATATATATATATATATAGCTTGCTTAAATAACATCAAACTTTTTCTCCGTTCAGACTTGACCAGAGTTAGAACAGGTCTGGTGAGTCACTCAGTTGAAACCGTTATGTGACTAACGTCTCTTGGCAACATGCCGTGTTTGGGGCAAGGGTGATCAATTAAAACATTGGAAAAAGGGGGAGATGAATGAATGAATGAATGATTTAATTCTCTGGCCTTTTCAATGAGATTGATGACCCCTTGTACTTATTGTCTCTATCCTGGATACCGTTTCAGATTTTTTCTTGAAGCGAAAAGAGAAAACGCATGAAGAATCAAACCTTATTGCATTTGAATTTCTCGGCCAAGCTGTTCTCGTCTTCTCTCTACGATCACACAAACTCCTAACAAGTTCAAGATAGATTGTTACAAATTATGTATTTTTTTTTTGTGTGTGTGATTTCTCTTCATTATTCCAACGCAGAATCTGGTTTCCCAACTCAATCAATCACAAACAATACGTCTATTAAAATGGTTTAATTTCTTAAAGGAATCATTTCGTATTCTCAATCCAAAGGTTTATAAAAAAAAAATAAAGATTTGTTGTTTCAGAGAACAATAAATAACGTGTTTTACATAATAAAAATATATTCAAAAATTATGTATTAAATAAAACGTTTTATGTAACAATAAATTGTGCAGAAAATATGCAAGACGTTTGACATTCTTGTTCTCCGATTGCCGTTGATAAAGTGTTTAGCAGGAAATGGTTGAAAGGAGAAAAAAGCCGAGTTATTAATGCAAAACTTTATGAATGTTTGGATAATTGATGAAGTTGAAAATTTTATGAAGTTTGTGTTGTATTAGCATTTAGCATAGCGATGACTGGTCACAGTATTCCTCAACATGCTCTAGGAGCAGAAGATTTAAAGATTTCCATTGTCTCAGAAAATGCATCATACAACAAATATATCGTATATGTACTAGTTCAACCATATTTGGTGGCAGTATTTAAATAAATTTGAATTATAATTTTAAAAACATTATGTTGCTCAGCATTTTTTTTGGTTCATGTGCAGCCAGAATGAACCCGTATATTTAAGCGTTTGCCATATATATATATATATGTATATATATATATATATATAAGACAAAGAGGGAAAAGTCAACCTTCTATTTTTCACCAATCTTATTATTTGCATTGCGGCAAAAATATACTAAAAAAGAAGACTACTCAAAAATTAGTATCCAATAGTTATCTCCATTGACAAATGTTACAGACAAAAAATATAGACATACACGTGATGTATGATTATATATATATATATATATATATATATATATATATATATATATATATAAGATGGATGGGGTAAAAGTCAATCCTCTTTTTTCACTACCTCTGTCTTGCAAAGATCTTGGTATCTGCTGTTCCAAGCGTGGAAAAAAAAAGTTTATTGGTCGCGCTATTATTACCATTGACCCTTCCACTTTTGTCATCCCTCTCTCTCCCTTTCATCAATTCTCTCCCCCTCTCTCTCTCTCTTTCTGTCTCACTCTCTCTTGCCAACCTGGATCCCAAGCCCAGCAATAATGACGATATCATTGACTGTCTTATTATAATCTTAAACTCTCTCCCTTTCGCCAATTTTATACGTATTACGTAGATGTAAGATAAGTTCATTCACTTGATGATAATTTCAAACACTTTCACAGCCATGATTCTTGGTTGAACTGGCAATATCTGTATCACTTTTGCTATAGAAAAACCAAGGTTAACATTCTTAAGAAGACAAATCAGTGCATGATTCTCTGGATTTCTAAGAAAATAACAATAAAAAAAAAACCCAAACAGAATACAATGACATCTTTCGAATCAATTCAAAGACTCTCGCATGCCAAGATGAACCTCGCATTTAACGTGCAAGACCTCTGACAATATTTCAATTTCCAATCTTGTTTGATGCTCTGTGCTGGTATTGTGTGAATTTGATCTTGGTCAAGCAGTGCTTCTCTTCTTTCTGGAAATTTCCATTTTCCTTTAAAAGGTCTTGGTGTTCTGCCAGTGTCTTTCAATCTTTTTTCTCTCTCTTTGCAAAATTTGATTAATTCATCAAACCTGGAGAGAATTATATTGACTTGGAAACTTTTTTTCTTTTTTCTATTTATTTTTCTGACTCAATCACAGAGATGCTAGTAAAGTTATGTTTGCTGTATAACTACAATATTTCCTCAGATAGAGCTCTAGATACGTTTTTAGAAATGCAGCGCTAAAACAAGAAGTGCTCTTTATCATAATCATCACCAGTCACTACGAGTCGCTCGCTGGTCAAAAGCTTTTCCCAGCTCCGTGCATGTCGACCATGACTGCTCTAACCTCGACCATGTCTTACCGGCAAACCTTTCTACCTGTCTTCTCCTACTGCATTTGCTATCCATCGGGCGCCAATCGACCAACTTTTTGGACTATCTGTTATCCTTTATTATTGCTATGTATCCTATCCATCTCCATTTTTGTCCTTTAATCACATCTATGATACATTTTATTTCTACTCACGGATTCATGTTGATCTTCTTTTTTTTTTGTCTCTTTGAGTTTTTCGCACCATTGCTCTTTCCATGGCTCTCCGGGTGATTTTGGGTTTGTTTTCAAGTGATTTCCTTACTTTCCATGTTCCAAATCCGTACGTCATTGGCTCATTACAACATAGCATGAATAAACGTTAGCAAGCTTTCAATCATCCCAGCACTTGCAGATTTACATCCGGTGTAATGTTTTTTTCCTCGGTACCTTAAATGAACTTTCAACACCTGGAGTTGTAGACTGTTTTTTTCTCTCACGATGGATAAAGAAAGATTGTGTCGATTTGTGGATAAACAGAAAGGTATTTCTAGATATTTGGGTGTGTATGGAGGTATGCTTGAGGTCGAATCATAGTTTCTTACATGTTTGTAATCAATTAATCTTATGAACCTAGCGCTATCCCAGTAAAAAAAAAAGATTATGCCAGCAATTATGTTTAAATGTACTATTCCATTACTTGGTCTAAACAAGAAAGAATGGATTTGTGCTATGTATCTCATCTGGTAGCTACTTTCCCGAGCTGCTGATTTGTCACTAGATATCGTAAATCGCTACAAAACGAATCATAGTGTATGTGTGTTCATTCTCATAAATACAAACGATGATCACAAAATAGGCTTTCAAAGTGTTGATGCTTTTGAGCTCTAAAGCAATTAATGCAAGCGTTTTCGAGACATGCACTTTATAAAATAGAGATATTAAAACATTTTTGTAATGCTACGGAAGCATTTTTTTTTATATTTCTTTGCGGAAAAAAGCAAATTCTCAATTCTATTGCTATTGCCTTTTTTTCCTTTTTTTTATTTATCTATTCCGCTAGCGGCAGAAATAACAGGGGGTAAGTTAGAAAAAAAGAGGAATTAAGCCAGCAATCAAAAAATATGACCTTAAAAAAGGGAATGATATTTTTGCCTATTATTTGTGGCATTCAGAATCAAATGACAGCCGGCCATATTCCCTGGTCATTCGCCCTTTCATGATTGAAATGGCACAGTCTGTCCAACTGGGAACAGAGGTGGGGCTCCATAGAAACCAGATACCAGTCGTCAGTCTGGTCATAATTGGCAGTCACCAACTGATGCCTTTTTCCGATAAAAGTTGGTACTCGCCAACCGTGGTTTCACTTATCCGCGTTAGGCCAAATTCTTAGTATTTTTCATCTACATCTAGATGTTTTTGATTGCGTCAAGATGTCAGAAATTACTAATTAGATTTTTTTAATATATAAAATAAGTAATGATAATTTAATTTGATTCATGGAAATAAGATAACTTTTATTAAAGTGAATGTTGACGATTCAAGTCAAATGTAATCTATACATAGAAAGACGATAATCATCAAGTTTGTTTGCAAGTATGTTTGTTTGTCTCTTCATGCCTCAGTCTTATCCTCTTCCTCTTTTTAAAGCTGATCAAACAGGGGAAGAGAGGAAGACTTATGTGGCCAGCAGCTGAAGAGTGACAAACTGTTGTAGCTGTGCGCGTGTGTTTAAGTTCTGCGGGAAAACATAAGTTTTACTCTCTTCCTGTCTTCAAAGCTGATTGAAGAGAGGAAGAGAAAAAAATTCATGTGACTGAAAAAGATGTTTGAAAATAAAAATATTTAAGATATTAATATATAAAACTTTTTGATAGGCACTATGCTAGTTAATAATTAATATATATTTCCTATATTTTAGATATCCACCTGGAAAATCGAGATTTTTCTTGGTGTTTTCAATTCAATTTTAGGTGTAAGCCTGAAAATAAATTTGGTAATGCTATTAGTATATATGGGTCGTTATTATCTATCAATGGATTTTACCATCCACGGAGAGTCTTGTGAGCTCACTACTGCGTATAACAAGGTCCTACTGTATTTTCAAATGTGAGCTGTGTCTATTGATTCATGCGTTGCTTTAGTATTTCATGTCCATAGAATCTGGGATTTGTTTTCTCATTCTTTGAGCGGTAAGCTGACTTTTTCCCATCATGCTAACACAGCTTCTTACGAAATTCGCCTCCTTAATCCCAAATCAAAAGTGACCTTTCTACATCATCCTTCATCAAAATGACTTGCAATGTCATGAATACATATTTGGTGGATAGATAGATTTATTTATCCTTGATATATATATATATATACATATATATATATAGATAGATAGATAGATAGATAGATAGATAGAGAGAGAGAGAGAGAGAGAGAGAATTGATTGATAGATATACACTGAGAGAAAAAAGATACAGTGAGACGAAGAAAGGGGGAGAGAGAAGGAAGCAGAAGGTGTAGATAATTAGAAATAGACACACACACACACACACACACACACACACACACACACACATATATATATATATATATATATATATATATATATATATTTCTTGACAGCTTTACAGCTTGAAACACTAATCGCTGAACATTAAAAAAACATTTTTCAAAATTTCTCAGTATCGCTTCAGTCACTTATTTCCCAATATTTGTCAATGGAATTTATACAATTTTCTTCAGTGTTTTTTTCCCTGTTTTATACATACTTTGTCATTATGGTAAAATGTGTAATATATATATATATATATATATATATATATATATATATATATATATATATATATATATATATATAAGATATTTATCAGAAATGAGTTATGAATAGAAATGATTTTTTTATCTCCCAAACACCACCAAACAGACATTATCTTCTTCATCCAAGGCCTACGTTTTTTCTATTTCTGGATCCACATCTGGTTGATAATTCAACTGCTGGTTTCCGCCATTTATTGGGAAAAGTCTGGACTGCATGATAAGCTACTCAATATTCATGGAATGGTAATTTGATTTACCCAGAAAATGTTTATAATTATTACCAATTTATTCATTCGTGTACTTATGGAGTTTTTGCACCTGCCCCATGGCTTTTGCAGATTGACAGCAAGTCTCTCCAACGTTAAGGCACCCTCCTCAGCATTATAGCTGATCTTAGTAGTGCTGTCGTCTGGATGGTTTCAATTTTTTTTTTTTAATCATTCATCCTTGATCCAATTCTGTTGGAAATTTCCAATGCCAACATTCTTTATACAAAGCTCATCAAGAATGTTCTGAGTGTACCACTAATGATGGGTAATATTGTTTCTTTCATATCCCTCAATCTTTTTCAGTTCTCAGGCAAGTTCTAGATATTTTCTGAGGTTTTCGTTCTCTTTCAATTATCTTCCTGTTGTCTGCAGGAATGATTGTATCTGCAATCTGAGAGATCTCCTTGTCTTTATTCACGAAGATTAGATCTGGTCTTCTGATCTGGACTGAGTGATTTGTTCGAATTTCAACTCCAAAGAACCCTTTTCTGTTCACTGAAACAGATTCTGATTTGTGCATTTATCAAATCCAGGTCGTTTGCGCGATCCTCAGCAGATTACGATTCCTACCCAGTTATGTCTATTCTTAGACAGCTTCTCAGCTAATTCACTACAAAGATGCACGATCTCTTCTTTGGAATTCTTGAAGGCGAAAAGCTCCGAAAGCCGAACATTTTCCATTGATATCGTCTGTATACCAAAGCTCACGTTTGGTACTAAACATAAATCGGCGCCACGCACGCTCAACATCCCCCGCCCCATTCACTTCCTCTGTTCTCTACCTTGGAGTCATTATTTTAAGAAGTTCAGCGTTGTTCCTCGTTGTTCCTACTAGTCAGACACATTTCCACATAACTACGTACCTGACTGCACTGTACTGAGAGAAATAGATGTATTGGAATGTTACTGGCTAAGACGATGAACTTTATTCGAAATCCGGTCAATGTTATTGGTTTATCTGCGACAAGGATTATTGGTTTATTGATAGTTATTGTAGTTTTCACCCTCATTTTCGATATCAACTTTGAGATTTCTGTAACAATTATTTGCTAATTGATTTTAATCGTTATTTATTATTACAATTATTAAAACTGTTACGATTGTTATTGTTATCATTATTGCTTCTATTATGTCTTTATGATTGCTGATATTTTATCACTATTTTTTTTAATCATTATTCTGGTGTCGGGCACAGTGCTAACTTTTAGTCGCTGGAATTGGCTTGTCATTCTCGATATCCTCTCTATACATATGTATGTATGTTACACGAGTGAGACAGATGTTAATAGTGGAGTACAGCCACCATTAGGGACATGGGAATTCTTTGGTTAAATGGAAGGAGAAGGTATTATTTACGCGTACGATTTACACGGTTTTGTCCGAATTAGAGTTATTTGTCCGAAATTTTACACAAGAACACTACTAGGGTATCCAGTGCCTCCTTTTGAATTTGCTTCCAAAAGCAAAGGCGAATAAATCTGAAGCTATTTTCATTAGGTTACTTTTTTTTAAATGAAGTTCATCATTTTAATCAAGGTGATATATTATAGTTATCAAAACTGATTTATAATATACTTAATTTTTTTATTTATAAACATAATACTTTGGAGGAAAAGTCATTAGTATTTCAAGTTTTATTTGGTGAACAGAAGACAATCTTTGTGTTGTTGATGAAAAAGTGTTGGAATCACCTGGGTTTATTATCAGAGTGACAGTGAATGCTATCATCCGTGGGCCTCGCATTGCTGGGAATGAACTGATCCGGTCTGCGTATTTTATGCTGCCATAAAAAGAGACTTGATCTTTCTTTACTAATCATACAGTTAAGGAAAGCTGGAGAATGGATCGGCCAAAACCATGAAGGTCGATGGGATCCTCTTAGAGGTCGATAAATGCCCGGGGTCAAAAGGGTCCCCAATTGACGCCGATGGGCTCGATCGAACTTTTGAGGTCAAAAGCTGAAATTCGTACGAAAAATAAAGATAGATAAGATACAGCTTGCTGATACAAATTTCATATTTATATTCAGGGGTGGGAATGGTGGCGCGGGGGTACGGCGTATACTTCTCGATTTCCAAGATTTTTGTATCTTCGATGTCTACTAATGGAGACATTACCATACATCTAGTTTCCCGAACCCATTTCCATCTTTGTATATATATATATATATATATATATATATATATATATATATATATATATATATAATTAGTTTCTATTCTCTATATATTTTGTATTCTGTTCACTGAAACATAATAATATAGTCATCAGAAGTGGCTTCGTATTGGTAAAGGTTTCATTTCGTTTCATCCACTGATTTTACTATCCATATTTTTCTTCCTTTCTGCTACGAAACAAAAATTACTTCGTTCAATTATTCCTCTTTTTTCTTCAACTAAATAATCGAAACGAAACGAAATCATAAGTGAAACTGCACATCTACTCAATGATTATTTATCTATGTATTTTCCTTTATTTATTTGTACTTATCTGGCGGTCCACGAGGGATCAAGTATTCCATGGAGGGGGTTAGGTCCGCAGCTGCACTTATCATAATTTTAGATTTACTTTCCCCCAAGACCGGAATTGAAATGCTCTCAGGTAAATAATCAGTTTCTCTTTCAAGTTACAATGTCTTCAGATTATTAAGTTAAGGATTTATAAAGACATCTGCAAACTTGATTTTTTTTTACAATGCGTCTGTCTTTAATGAAAAGAAATAGGTCTCGGTCATGCGACTGCTTTATTAGCTCCAGGGCGACTTAGTTCCTTTAATAACAGGAGAATGGCTTATTACTAATGTGGGTGGGGGATAATCCGTGGGGGGGGGGTTGTTGGAGATTTAATCCAATGGACAGCTGCCAGGGATTATGGATAATTCCTACTCTTTTCACAATCCTCCTCCGGTACACAGACACATGCTTTTAAACATAAGCATTACCCAGGTCATATATATATGCATGTTGTCATTTAACTAGCCTTAAACGAGGGCAGATTGTGGCACGAGGTTAGTTTTACTATGGGGCCCCGACGCGCGTGCGTTTGGGCAGCACATGGTTGTGATACCTGATGCCGAAGCGGTCACCCATTTTAGTACTGATCAGACTCGACGCTGCTTATCTCCGGCACGAGAACAGGTACTTTCAGTGTCATTTGACACACACACACACACACACACATACACACACACACACACATATATATATATATATATATATATATATATATATATATATATATATATATATATATATATATATATATATATATATATATATATATATATAAGCTTAGTCTGGCACAAAGCAACGAGTGTTTAAGGGACATCCAGGGAAGATCGAATTCACTCTAACTATTTAAGATGATTTACTTTGATTGGATAAAGGCTTCAGTAGAAATATATATATATATATATATATATATATATATATATATAGTAGAATGAGGATTCGGTACAGAAACTAGCTCATGTTTCTGCCCTCTTCGGGCCTCAACGATGCTCAGTTTCAGTAATCATCTTCAGTCGGGATAGAAGTCAGAGCAGGATTTGACTCAGCAGCAGCCAGGCTTGTGAGACAACATCCACCCTCACCGATACAGGGGTCTGCGTCTATCATCATTTTTGTGTTGAGATCGTTCAGACACCATAGAATGCAGAATTATGGTTACTGAAAGATAATGTGAGCGACGAATGAATTATTTTGGAGTAAGGGACAATGTTATATGATTGGTTCACACGAAGAAGTATCTCAGAGTAAGATTGATAGAGCATGATCATCCTTTACACCAGTGGTGAAGTTTTGAAAAAATTATGTGAGGGAACGCAGGGATACCAGTCCTCTTGTGGGTGGGGTTGTAGTCCCCTTCCCTAAAATCTTAGAATTTCTGAGACGTTTAGAGGCAACATGGGATTAATGTTTCGACATATTACTAGATAATTCTCTTTATCCCTGGATTGTTCAAATAGAGAAGTTTAGCACGACGTATATAAATAGTGAGGTAACACCGTTCCCCTACGCCCAGAAAGTAAGGGAACGCCATTCCCATGCGTTCCGACAGCTTAATACTACTGCTTTACTGCAGTCCCCTCCACTTACCTTTGGGACATATTTTGATGTAAAATTTCATGTTAGAAAACCATGATTTGTGTTAAGTAAAAGCAACTCGGCTGGGAACTCGTAAGTAGGCAAATCTAACTATGTTAAGTTATTCCCTGCTAATGCCCCCAGGGAAGGAAAACCATATAACTGAAAACTTCCATCTATGTAAATATAATTACATAGGAGAACTCACAGCAGAAGGAGAAACCAGATCACACTCAAATAAGAATATATATATATATATATGTGTATATATATATATATATATATATATATATATATATATATATATATATACCTGAAAATGACATCCTAGTTGAAGCTTGAAAAACTAGAAAGCTCTGTGAGAGCGCATACCTCTGCCGACTCCATCATCGATAAAAGCGAATGAAAATCAGTTCTTAAATAGTCACGATGCAGGGGAGGTAACTTGGAAGATTCCTGGATCCGCCCAGAAATATAATATTTTTTTCCATTGGCCTCATGGTCTAACCATTTGGAAAAAAATGTTATTGGAATTTACTGAGAACCTTTGGAGATACTGTACGGACAAACATAAGTGGATATATAAATATATAAGAAAGAATTTGGAATAAAAAATTTTTTTTAATTTCTTGCTCAGCCCCAAAATTCGGCCGAGTCTTCCGTGCTTCACGGCCTACCGTTCCAGAAAGCTTGACTGCAATCCTTTGAGAACTATCAGTGTTATTGTATGGACACATAGCTACAATCTAGGGGAGATAAATGTGCATGGATCTGCTCCAAAAAATTAATCCAATTTCCCTTAGCCTGTTCCACTAAATGTCATCACAATTTATTGATAACTTTTGGAGATATCGTGTGAAGAGTCACGAGCGTATACATGAATACAATTGAAGGAAGAAAAACAGGAAAATATCCCTAAAGCAGATTTTAAAAAAAACAAAAAACAGATCCCCCTAAAAGTTTACCATCTCTCTCATACCCCGTTACCCAACCTCCCACAAAATTTCATTGAAAGTTATTCAGAGCTTCCGAAGGTATCACATGGATAGACTAACAAATAAACGAACGAATAAATAAACAAACCAACAACAGATGAACAGACACTACCAAAAAACACATAATTCTTTTCAATGTCATTGACAGAGGTAAAAAAAAAAAAAAGGTTTGTTTATTTCGGCACGCTAAGTCAAATTGTGGTTTAGATTTGCTAAAGTTGCCAATTGGAGCGAATCTAAGTGACGACGCCATTTGTCAACAATTCCAGCGTTATTTATAATCAATATTAAATTTTACGGTTCTTATCACAATACAAGAAGAAAAAAAAAGAGACTCTGTTAAAAACCTGCGACGTTGTAAGTTCAATTCTGACTGCATTTAGCAAAATTCGACAAAATTTGTTTCCGTAAGAAAAATATTAATGTTAAAAATATATGTGACCAATTGATTTTTCAAATTAATCTCCGATAAACAGTCAAAAACAAAAATTAGATAATTATTGCATAAAAAGGAAAAATATCGTCCAAAACGTGATATATATATATATATATATATATATATATATATATATATATATATGTATATATATGAAGTGTATACATCAGTAATAGACATCGTCTCGTCGGCTATCTTCTCTTCTTTTCCCTCTTTCTTTCTTTCTTCTTTTCTTTTTTCTTATATTCTATTTTCTATCTCTAGAATTGATTTTTTGAAAAAGGAATAATAAGAGGTCTCTTTAGCCTCTCTCTCTTCGGGTCACTTAATTCCTTATCAACTCGGCTACCCAATTCAAATCTGGTCTTAACAAGAAATTTCTCCCGTTTTTATAACTAAAAGACTAAAATAGAATTACAAAACCTTTTTTTTTTTCTAAAGAGTGAACTTTGGGACATTTCACGATAAGCACCATCGCAGTACATTCGTACAGAGATTTGGGGAAAAAATTTAGTTGCCTAATTATTGAAAAAAAAAAATGATTTTCGAACGTTTCTGCGTCTTCTAATGCCATTGTCAGAGGACATGCCCGGGCGCCTACGAAATTTTTGCCATCAACAATGTGCAAATGTATGTCGATCACCATATCGAATAATGATCATGAGTTGAATTTTGCCATCGTAGCTGGGAACCTTCTATAAATCCAGGAATTGTCACACTCTACTTTGTTTAGCCCTGGACTGGTGTACAGCAGGGTCGCCCGATATCTTTTGCCACACAATTCCAAATTTGTGTGGTTTAAGTACCCTCAGCGTCAAAATGCTCAAATGACTGACAATCCATCACCAGTTAAAGCTTGCAGGAAACTGGATTGAAATACACATTTTCTAAAAATCTACCGTATAAATGAGACAGAGGCATTTTGGATCAATTGCTTTAATTTTTGTTTCCACTACTTGTTGGCGCTACTCTAACCCTCATTTTGTACAGAAAACTGGCTACTAAGCCTGAGTCGTATGTGTTGTAAGCATGAACATTTTTATATGAAAAACCTAGGTAACTTTTTCACTTACTCAAACGAGTGCCTAGTTCATGCTATATTGTGAGGTTGATTTATGAAAACTGACAATAAACATTATATACATATATATATATATATATATATATATATATATATATATATATATATATTACATTTCGAGCGGTTTCTGTCAGGACGATTTCTTTTAATAGAATGTGGAGAAAACTATGTGTTTGGGGCTGGTTGATGAATTGTACGTGAGGCTACTTGATTCTCTGTAATTGTGTGCAAGAGTGGCTGGGATAAACGGAAAGACTACAGAAAAGCAAAACAATATTCGAACAAATCAGTGGTGTAATTCTTTTTTTATTTTTTTTTTCTCTTCATCTTCCACCTTATTATAATGCATCATTGAAGTCCAATCTCATATGATTACATTTGCTCTACCAGTTGGTCGTTACATTCATAAAATTTTACTTTTTACTCAAATACATTCTTGTGCCTGATTTAAAGAATTATATTTCTCAATTATAACTCTATATTAATTACATCTGTTATTACAAGCAAGAGAACGAACGTGCCCAATCAGATTGAGCCAATACCCCCACGAGAGGAGCACTTTTTTTTCGTGTTTTAATAAACTTGACAAATGTTCCAGATTTAAACGACCCACCCAAAGGAAGTCTCTTTCCCATAGTAACTTTTGGTCGTGTTTGTTTTGATAAATTAATTTCACGGAAAGTTATAGCCATCCAAGAGGAAAATGTGCCAACAAGCCCAGGTCTCTCCCATCTATGTCGTATCGTAAAGGATTGTGCTTCAGGGATTGTTATCTTTCAAAATCTTTTTCTTCTTACTTCCGTACCAACTCATTATTTTCGAAACCAAATAGATTGTTCAGTATCAAATTTTGGTTTTTAAAGATACGAAATGGCAACCCTCGTGTACAATACGACACCATAGAGAAAGAATGAACATGAAGCTCTTTTAATATTGAAAGAAAGAAAAGGATTTCGGTTGAGTGAATATTGTACAATGATAACGAAACCCGAGAAGAATCTTGCATTAAATAAATTGAATAATGTTAGCAAAACCGGGATCTGTTTACGTGGTCAGGGAACCTAAAAAAACGATAGAGTATCCTCGGCTTTCTCGAGTAAGAAATTTGCACCCAAGGTGACATTCAATTAAGTAGCACACTGAGAATACAAAAATGTCTTGAATCTAAAGGAAAGGATTTGAAATTAATAAAATAATGCTCGCCAGGCATTTTTAATTAAAAAATCTTCGGGAGGATGCAATATTAATTCGAGAAACATTAACAAAACAAATATTAGAAGAAAATGTTGTTGGCAAAACAATCCAGTGCACGGCCAAATCAAGTTGAATACGCCGGTTCTCGTTCGATAATTGACTTTGAGCAAAGTCAAGCCTGGTCAGCTCTTAGATGGGTGACCACTTGGAAATACTCGGTGCCCTAAGTGTGAATGATGAAGCGAATGACGCAACTTCGGTTGCTCGAAGTTTATTGTACGAATCACCAGCTGCAACAAAGGAAACTTGTGATCTTTGAAGCCCAGTTAGGGATGATTGATGCTGTGGCTCACGTAAAGGCACAAAAATTCAACAAAATATTTTCAAGAAGAAACAAAACTTGATGATATTGTTAAATGATACTAGAACTTGGAACAAATGTATTCCACCACAGCTTTTACGAAAAACCACTGGGGTGATGAGCATCCGTTAGCAAGATGTGTCTTCATCATCATCATCAGCAGCAGCAGCAGCAGCAGCAGCCATCTAGCACCTGTCGTCGGACTAACACTTTTCCCAAGATTCGCCAGACCTCTTTAACATGGGCGTTGTGGAGCCAATACTCGTCACGCCATCTTATATTTTTGTCGGCTACGGTTTCGTATAGGGATTCACGCTGGGAGTCATTCTCACAACATGACTAGCCCATTGCCATTTGAGTTTCCATACGGATTCATTATCAGAAAAACTGAATTGAACGAGCGATTCGGAAAAGTCAACGGACAAGTCCCACGTGAATTTGCAATCGAGCCCAACGCCCAGTAATCTGCAACATTTTGCGGAGCAGACCGGAAAAAGGAAAAGTTCAATCATCGAATTGAGACAGAGGACCACAAATGTGTTCTGTACATAAACAGGGAGCAGATTGATCAATGGCTATCCCCAGATCAGACATCAGTTCTTACCCCCAAAATATTGATATCTTTGCATCAATGCTAACCCCTTTGACAATGAGGGGATTGAAAAGTTGGTTTCGAGAGGGACAACTATGCCAAATAACGATGGCGATTGTGTAATTGATAAGAAAAGAGAGGTTTGTCTTTTGTTGAAATATGAACGATATAACTTTCCAGTACATGTAATAAATTGAGTCCAGCATAAACGGGATCAACTGTATCAAGGCCGAGATACATAGAACAGATTAGATGAAGATCAGGATACACAGGGCGGAATATATCAGGATGTTACCGAATACGACGAATTCTTTAAGAAGACCGGTGGGTAAAACGGACAAAACGTAGTGACTATTATAACCAACAACTAAACGACTGTTCGAATAAATCAGCGAATAATAAGAATCAATAGTCAGTTTGTTTGAGTCAGACAAGAAAGAAAAGAAAGAAATAAAGAGAAATGGTATGCGGGATGAAGAAGAAAAAAAAGAGAGAGAAGAAAAAAAAAGAAAGAGGAATAGAAAAAGAAAAGGCCATTTTCCTGAAAAACTGAAGTCCAAAAACATCAAGGGTTGCAATACAGGCAAGATGAAGATGCTTTTCTTCCGAAAATCTTCTTAGGTCTACAAAAGAAAGCATCAGTAAAAAAAAAATAGATAAACAAATAAAAACGTGAGAGGTTACGTGAAACAAGAAAGGGGCTGAGAGAGAAAGAGAGACCGGGGCGGGGGGGGTAGAGACCGAAAACAACAAAGGTGCATGATTAAAAAAGAAGAAGGAGAAGAAGGAGGAGAAAAAAAATGAAAGGAATAACGACCGAGGCACAAACAACGCAGATTGAGTCTCTAAGAGAGGAAATTGGTAACCGTGTCTGACTCACACGTGGGAGGGAGTATCACTTCCTTGCAAAGACTCGATGGCGTGCGTGCAATATAAATCATGTGAAAACCATCCCTGTCGAGCACCAAGAAGGATGAGAGAAATGTATTGATATGTTCACTTTTGTATTTGATTTCCTCGCTTTTCAGTCTTTATCTTCAATGTTTACTTTTTTCTATCTTCAGCTTTTTATCTAGTCTTTTCTATCTATTATTTATTTAGTTAGTTAGTTTTGTAAACCTACTTATTGCGGATATATATCAAACTACTATGGTGGGTATTAGCACCGGTGTCGGATTAATATATATATATATATATATATATATATATATATATATATATATATATATATATATATATATGTTTTTCAAATGATTGGTTGGAGATATTTTTTATCTGCAAAATCATTACCTTTAACTTGAGGAGTCTTTTGTTATAGACAGTGTGTGTGTGAGAGAGAGAGAGAGAGAGAGAGAGAGAGAGAGAGAGAGAAAACCACACTTGCTTATATATATATATATATATATATATATATATATATATATATAAACGAGTGTTGCTGATAAAAAAATATCTTCAACCAACCATTTGAAACAATGAACTCTTCAACTGAAACGATTTCTGTAGTTTCTCTTCTAGAAAAAAATCATCTAGAAAATCCAAAGTATACGTGATTTGTCTTCAAGGAGATTTGCAAGGCAAGATAATAAATTTCATCAGGCTATGTCGGAGAAAATATGTTTCCCCAAGAAGAAGCGGCCTATCCATTGCTCCCTTCCTCTCATGTAAATTTTCTTTTACCGAAAAGAAAAAAAAATGAATAAAATTAACATATTTTTGCTTTGTTTACCCATTACTTAAATGTGGGTTGCGTCTTTCTGCGGTTGCATTATCCCCGAAATATGATAAGCTCAGAGTTGAGTGATTTTTTTTTTTAAAACTTAGGTGCGTTGTAAATGCAGGCTAGTGTAGTACTTGACATCGCCGTCTTACGTGCCGGCAAATATGGTACTTGACATTGTTGTATTACGTGCCAGCAAATACAGAACTTTACATTGGAAATTCACTGAAATTATTCAGTATTAAATTCAGTAGTATTTGATCACTTCTTCAATTCGATGAGATACAGAAGCTTCCAGGTTCCAATAGAGTTCAGGAGTCATTATGGTGACCTAAATGTTCGTCAGAGTCTTCTTCATCTCTTCAGTTCTGCTGCAGTGTCACTCGACAACTCTCTGCTTTATAATTAGCCACATGTTCTCAACAGTTGAAATCTCGACCGTTATCGGGTTGTTCCGAGAATTGGATGCCGTTGACACACAGCCATCCACTTCATATCTTTCCTCAAGGCCCATGCTGTAGCACTGACCTGATAGAACATAGTGCATCTTCGAATTTGCATAAAGGTTCTCGAGTACTTCTATGTACAGTTCTACCATTCAAATTTCGAACATTTCAACCATTCTCTTTATTTAGTGGCGATCATGGTGATTTCAAGTAGTATCTGAATTTTTTTTTCTTTTTGCAGTACATATTGATGTAGATGAAGTAAAGATAAACCCCACTAAGTTTCCCTGGTAAAGATTAGTAATACAATATAAGTAAAGATTAGTAACACCTAACGAGACTAAGTTAAACACCACTAGGATAAGAATTAAAGGTCAAAGTGAGCAACAAAAAAAAAAAAATGGTTTCACAACAATTTGTTATACTTCGTCTATTTTTAAACACCATCGGGTCTGTGCCATTTTGAACAGCGTGCCAACACGGGTCTGCCCAGGAGTATACTCAAGATCTCCTTGAATGTTATAATGGCCTAACCTAACCAAGAAAAGTTTAGTAACACCTAATCGGACCGAGTCAAGATCTGTACCAACAAGAGGAAAAGTGGTGATGATCTCTACTTGACCTAGCGTTTCTTCATTTTACGAAGTACAGTTTACTGCCAAAGTCCATGTAGTAAAACAAGTGTAGCTTCTCAATTCTTTTGTTTTCCTTTCGCCTATTTGATTTTCTATATCGGCTTCACCATCACAAGACTTTCTCAACAAACTGGCTTGCTCTCTCTCTCTCCCCCTCTCCCCCTCTCTCTCTCTCTCTAGAGACTAAAGGCTCAGAACTCATTTAAAAGATTTACGCTTATATTTATTTGATTCTAAGTAGCCAGTGCTTTCACAAACAGTCCAAGCTGAAATCCCAACTAGGTTGGCTGATTCTGTTTTCCATGCAGACTAATGTAACATTAGCCCTGCACCATGTACAGACACACACACACATATATATATATATATATATATATATATATATATATATATATATATATATATATATATATATATTATATCACAGTCATTCTCTCTTCAAACTTATTTCATTCTTGGACATTCGCGTAACACAATAATCATTTTTGTCTGAATTTCCAAGATGTAATGTTTTTTTTTCCTACTATTCATTGATTCATTTGAACCAGCTTCTTCTTTGCTGATTTTATCACAAAGTTTCGATCATGGATATCCCCCAACCCTTTCTCTCTGGATTTTTTGAGACGTAGTTTTGTTGCTATAATACATTGATTCATATGAACAAGTCTCTCTGTCCTTGTTTTCTCATAACATTCCTGCTGATGTAACGTCTGGAGAAGTGCCGTCGCTCTTATTATATACGGATTCTTTGGAAACAGTTTCCCTTCTTATTCATCTTAATCATAACGTTTCGACTATTGTACTGGGCCTCCCCAAGTGTCGGTTACATTTGGAAACCTTCCAAGGATCAGGGTTGCTAGATTGGGCTACAGGTAACGAATTGTGCTACTAAATTTTGAAAATTGCAACTTGCGACATTTGGGGCTCCTTTTCAAGTAAGATGGGTTAACTTGGACTTTTGGTGAGAGGAAATTCAATGATTTATGCATTAACAATGAGATATAATTATTAGACTCACAAAGATAGATATCTCTAATTCATCATATAAACCTCTTTGAAATTTCCTGCATGCCCACATATGTCTCTGATGGGAGAGTAAGAACTTGATAATCTTCAGTTATGAACATGTGGAAGCATTGTTTAGCCATAATTTTACTTCATGCACCAAATATTGGTAAGACATCCAATTATCACCTTTTTTTAAAATTAAAACGTCTTACTTTGAAAACCATACTAATCGTCAAAAAAAATATATTGGGCTACTTACTGGCGTGTAAACAGAGGGTTGCTCGCCCCAGGTGACACCATCAGCGGGGTGACACCTTGGTGTTCTGACAGCGCGAAAATCCAACATCCACCGCTACTTTTAGTGCTATTTTTCAGTCAGTCTCTAGCTATTTTCTAATAATTTTAGACGAATATAGCTTCATTCAACTATTAAAAATGGGCGTAAAATTGCTAATGGGGGGTGCGCGTTTTGGTGTTTTTTGATATTTTTTGAAGTCGGAAAAATTTTTGAGTTGGTAAAGTAGGGAGTGCCACCAGACTTGAGAACGCCACTGGGATAACTTTCAAAACAAATACTTCTACTTTTAGTCCTTGAGCTTGCTGCTTTCGGCAGTTCAGATCTGGCAACCGGGGATAATTTTATCTCCAACGGAAGGGGCACCAATGCTAAACGAATCAGTTGTTTTCGTACTGAATTTTGACTAACGCTGTACAATGTCTGCATACCCAGTTTGAGAACCTGCGCACTAAATGTTTGACGGGAGGAGATGGAACAAAGCCCCCCAGATCTCCGGCAACACCCCTGCTGGCAACCTTTCCAGGATTGTCAGGAGAAACACCTTTTTTAATCCCCTGGGGATGTTCTTATTTCAATAACTGTTACATTTAGAATCTTTCCCATAGAATTTCAGGACTCATTGCCAACAATTTCTTCTTTGTGATGCTAATCTACCTTTGTACTAAATCAGTATCTTGAGCTGATGTAAGAAGTTCACAGCAGCATCATTTGCAATCTTAGGGAAATCTTAACGACGTCTTTGAAGTTGACTCAACTCTCATGCATATGCTTTCATGTAGGGGCGTGGCTGGAGATTAAAGGACCCGGGGGGAGGCTTGGCTTATTTAGCCAACATCCTCCAACAATTAGTGAGATTTGTTATTATATAATGTAAGTAGAAAATACAATAGCTGAAGTTCTATTCATGAAGCTTTTGGGGCCCCTCCATTGAGAAGAGGCGATTTAAAATCGCCCCAACCCCAGACTTGGCTATTTTCCTGCTTGCATTCTATTAAAGAATTGATTGTGAGATGATGATGATTTCATTTTATTTTGGTGAAAATTATGGCTGAATATGAATTGAACATTCAATGATCTTTACTATTCGTGTTCCATCCAGGGAAAAGTGCAACGGGATATGAGCAATGGATCACAGTTTACGAAAAGGACGTTATTGACTCAAGGTCAAAGTTAGAAAAATGGAAAATTTAAGAACTCTGAAACTAATGAATTTGAGAAAACTTCAAGGGAAGGCGAAGTAAAAACAACGCATGAAATTGAATAAGTATTAGAGGAGAATCGTCCAATACACTTGGATGATGCTTTGGAAGACCAAAAAAAAAAACCCTTTGGGGGGGGGCAACGAAGTCTCCTAGTGATTATTCAACATGGCAACATCTCTTTTGTAGCAGATACGAAATAGTTAAGGATCATGGAGCTGAAATGAGAAGTTCTCCCACATGTAGCATATTCTCAAAACCTGTCACACCGACCCGTTTTACTCCATGCAACACTCCTAATCTGGTCAATGGCCCGATGGAGTTTGAAATGTTGGATTTTCTTAAAGAAAATTCTTTGAATCAAAACTGGGATCATTTTTTATTTTATGATAGAATACGCAATTTAACTGGAAGTTGATATAAGTTCGCAGAAAGCTATGGGAACTACTTCCATGACTGAATAATCACATAACAAATTTGTCGAAAAATAGCTGGAGACTTTTGAATCAACCTATACATATTTTTTTGCGCCGGCTGACTCTTGGATTGAACTCATGACTGATGGAGACAGAAATCTAAAACATTTGGGTTTGTTTGTTTTACTGCTTTCCTGATACTCTTCAAACTTTGTTTTTGTAATTGTGGCTTAAACGCATTCATATTAAAAATCTCTGATCACAATTCCGTTTTCCAACTTTCAGTCTTTCTTTCTATCTTTCGTACTTTTTTTTTTTTACTTTTTAATCTCCTCATTTGCATTTCTTTTTTGTATGCAAATCTGCGTGATTCCGTGGGCTCGGACTGAATAACTGTCAATCACAAATTAAAGAAATCCTCTGTGGGCAAAAGACGGAAAGAATTACAACTGAAAGGGAAGCAAATGTACCTGCCCACATATCGTGCAGGCTTTCCTGGACAAACATAGCATTACACAGGTCTGCTACCCCCCACCCCCTTTTCCTACACCCCACATTTGCAGAAGGTCTAGGTCCAAAAACGAATCTCAAGAGGCTGATAAAAAAATCACAGATATTTGTCTTATCGTATTTCTGGATGAACTTCTATTTCTTAATATAGAACGCTTGTATTAAAAAAAAAAGTAGTTTATCAAAATAAAAACAGCTGTACTGTTCATTGGATTTGAACTTACAAACTCGTCATCTATGCCACTGAATCGATATGGGCCGTGGTGCCTAGTTTCTGGTATGTTGCACATTATGACTGAATATTCCAAACTTAGCTTCTATTATTTGCGGTGTAATAATCAAAGAGTGATTAGTTCTTATGACTGCAATTCAATCATGTGAAAAAACTTCAAAAGGACAACAGAAACCTTAAAAAGAGTAACCTAATTTGTTTCAGTCTGTGAATGAATTTCCTCGAATTTCTTTGTGAATACATTTGTGTTTTAGCAGAATCTTTTTCCGTTCTTCAATAGGCAGGTCTATCTATAAGTACAACGGGGTTATCCAATTGCTTGTCAGACTTATAATTCAGCAAGTAACCCGTTATTTGTTATGAGATAAAACACGAGAACTTATCAAGATGCTTTACTTGAAATTAATTCCTTTCATCATTCTATGAATTATTCAGATTAGCATACTCATCTTCGTTGTTTTTTTATCGCAGCATTTCATCTTGAGCCTTTTAAGTGAATATAGTATGGAAAGCGCATAAGATGATGGAAACAGAAAAAAAGAATGCATAAAAATAGCAAAGTCTCGTTCTGTGTTGGGTTGCCAGAATCCTTTTGCCAGGCATGTGATAAGCTGAGATAACCCCTCACAACATTTACACTTTTCTTCTTAATAATTGATACTGCCTGGAATCGTTGATTATCATCAGAAACTGTCAACCAGAACTGTCAAGATGAGTTTTTTTAGTCTTCAAGTGACTGACTATTTATGTATGTGCCGGCCGCACTAATTGAGCTAAAGAATTTGAATATCTGCTCCCCATTATGTCTATCAGAAAAAAACCTTTCAAAAATTTACATTGTAAATGTACGCTAAATTGGTTCCTTGGTGTGTGTCCAGCTGCGTTCACGTTTGTTTTGTTTTGTTTTTTTTATTCATATTTTTTATGTGATCACTGCCAAACAAAAGGTGAGAAAAGTAACTCATTCACTGATCATAAAAAAAATCAAGCATGAAAACAACGAAACACAAACTAAAGGACAAATTTATGATAAACGTTCACAATACATGTCAAATTGAACCTCTCCCCCATAAACTTATTTTTTGGATGGTTGGGGGGGGATTTGCAAAAAATGAAAGATGGGGTAAATGTTTAAATTTCCAGTTTTCTTGCTAAATACATTCACGTACAGAACAAAATTAGGTTACTCTTTTAAGGTTCCTATTGCCCTTTAGAAGGTTTGGTACGTGATAGAATTGCAGTCAAAAGACCCAATCACTCTTTGATTATTACTCCATAGCTCAATTGGTGCGGCCTGTAAGTGTGACACATACAAATATGGCCAGCCAGCAAGAATCGCTTAGAAACTGAAGAAACCTATGTTGACTATAATTTGGTTGATAGTTTCTAATTACTTTGACCTTTAAATCCTTTTTTTTTTTTTGCGGCTATGGGAGGGGGTATGTTTTTTTATTGCCTGGATAAAACTGACATGAATTCAAGGTAATTTTTTTTTCTCTTGAGCTTCTACTAATTAGGCATTTGCTACACTGCAAAAGTAATTAGTATGTACTAATTGATTGATATACTGCCAAAACCTATCAATGTATTGTAAATTACAGCAATTCAGAATAATGAGTTTAATTGTTTCCTCATTTAGGTCTTCTTGGTAAACATATTTTCTTTTGTTGGAAAAATTATTCTCACTAGAAAGTTATTATATTTCACTCTCCCCCTTTCTCTCTTTTTTTCTTTATATATATATATATATATATATATATATATATATATATATATATATATAAACTAAAAAGTAAAATATATATGCATAGATATGCATAATATATCTCAATCTGTCTGCCTCTCTCTCCCTCTCTTCGCAGCCCTGTATAGACACAACCACACACATATACACCTAGATAGATTGGATACTGTACCTATATATATTTATATATGGATGAAATGAGTGCAGTGTTCAATCATTTTCAATGGTCTGCTGACCAATTTTCCCACTAATTTTTCAAAGTTAGTGTGCACAAAAATCTTATGTTGTACAGTTTTTTTCTGACAGAGTGAAGACAGTATTTTTTTATTTATAAAAACTCAGTGAGCTATCACATGAATTTTGAATTTTTTGTGCCCACATTGATTTCATTTATGTGCTGGTTGTAAAATTTGTACACAGACACATGCCCTAACCTTAGAGGAAGCAATGTTGCTGACTGAAAATAAAGACCTCTATTTTCTTTTCTCCACCAGATTGTTACAGGAGATGAGAAATAGGTCATTATCATTGTCAAAAGCAGCTTTTTAGTGTCTGTATATGGATATAGACCTTTCCCAAGATCAGGCAGATCTCTCTATCATGGGTGTTGCGGAGACAGTACTTTCTGAACTTGTATAATTCATCACACCATCTTTTTTTTTTTTGCCAGCATATAATCTATAGGGTTCCAATTTGCAAGTCATGATGTTGAGTTTTCTGATAGATTCTACAACATCTTTGACTCCAATTTTCTCTCTAATATACTGTGCTGTCTTGTGATCCCTCCATGTGATTCTGAGCATGATTCTCTCCCTTGCGCATCACATGGTTCTTAGTTGGTTCGGTTTCATGTTTCGGCTCCAGAAGTGACCATCGTGAGAATGCATTGTTTAGGTACTGAATTTCAACAACAAACACAAAAAAAGCAATAGTCATCACTTTATGTCAAACTGATCCCAGGATTTGCTTTTTGTAATCATGCAACATGTCAGGTATTTTTCTTCATAAGCCAGTGGATCATTGAGAAACAATCATTGCAGACTTTCATTGTAAATAACTTGAACATCTGACTTGTGTACTGAACCAGAAATGCTCAGCTCTGGTAAACAGAAAGGATGACAATGCAATACCTCACTCAGCAAAAAGAAAACAGGTCTGGTTAGTCACTCAATAGAGACTGTCACATGACCATCATATTTTGGCAGCATGCTGTGTTTGGGGATGATCAATTTAAAAAAATTGGGAAAATTCGTGATCAAGGAATAAATCACTTCTCTTGCCCTTTGGTGGGCAATGATCATTAAAAAAGACTGTATTTTCAAAAGAAAGCTTACATTGCGAGCTGAACATCCCCACTAAAAAAACAATTTTGGAGGGGAGTATAGTTTTTTCGAGAAATAATAAGGAGTAAATGTTTGAATTTCAAACATTCTAGCTCCCCTAGTACAGCCTGTATGCACAGTACTCGGATAGATTGCCAGCTAGCCAGCCAGACCCATTTGAAAACTGAAGAAACCTACTTTGACAGTTTTGGTTGAAGATTTCTAATTGAAATGAGTGAGAGAGAAAGACAAGTTCAGACAGGAAAACAAGAGAGAAAGACAGAGCAAAAGAAGGAAAAGAGTTCAGAAGGTTTAGTGAAATGGGAAAAAGGAAGATAGAGAAGAAAGAAATAAAAGGGGTAAGAAAGATCCAGATAGATTGAAGGGAGAAGAAAGCAAGATGGGAGAGTCAGAAGGAAGAGTGAAAGGAATAGAGAGAGAGAGAAAATGAGGGAAAAAGTGAAAAAAAGAAGAAGAAAAAGCAGAGAAATGAAGTTTTCCTCCATTTCCAAATACCTGGCCTTGGAAAATATTTTCCGAAAAAAATCCAAACTATTTCTTGTTTCTTGTCTTGATCTGAAGCTATGAATTTTTGATCATGTCAACCTGATAACAAACATTTTTGACAGCAGCTGTGAGGAAATTAAAAAGAGAAACGCACATAAACAAATACACATATACACACGCACATACACACACACATATATATATATATATATATATATATATATATATATATATATATATATATATAGAGAGAGAGAGAGAGAGAGAGAGGGAGAGGTACATACATTTATAAGTATATGAATATGTGATATTTATCTTGATAACATAGGTAAATACATTCCTGTACCTACATATAGATAACAACATATGATATTGATCTAAAGTATATACATATACGCACATATGTATAAGCATAGAATTCATCATAACATTGTTTACGTGTATACTTCGATATATTCATTGATATATGAGTATACGTACATATATATATATATGTGTGTGTGTGTGTGTGTATGTATGTATGTATAAATATATGATATTGATCTTAAAATCATTCATGCATGCAAAATTATACGTGTATATATGCATTCACATATATATATGTATATGTGCATATATATGTGAGTGAGTGTATGCATATATATATATATATTATTGTAATGGCTGATGTTGCAGTTACGAGCATAGAAAATTAAATCGTTGAACCAAGTTTGATTTTCTGCAGAGGTCACTTGTTTCAACTCCCAACCAATGACGATAGGATAAGTATGTATCTACTTTTCCCTGTCCCATAGCCAGATATTTTGACAAAATATCTGATCACTGGCATGTCATAGTTGTTGACAGGGATTTCAGTGGGTGAGTTAGCACAAGGTGGAACCAATTGCCTATAACTACTTTACCTGCCTCGGGAATGTCAGCAGAAATAACCCCCATTGTCAACATTGGCTAGAACCAATAAAGCAAATATATATATATATATATATATATATATATATATATATGTGTGTATATATATATATATATATATATATATATATATATATACATTATTGTGTCATCCGCAGACAGCTGTTTCATTGTATAACAACTCTTCAGTGTGGCTATAAACTATCCATTATTCAATCTAGTACCACGAGGTAGGATCGAAACCTTAGCTTCAGACCTAGAGGCTGGTATCCTCCCTCTACTCCACGGAACTGGACAGCAAGTAAGGTTGAATTCAAGTGATATATTTATTTATCGTGTATATTCCTCATCCATCAGAGTGCTTCAATCCATATTGGAAGAGCATTGCATAAGCTTACAATGAACGAGTTACCTCTGTTAGAGAGTGCTCAACCCTGAATAAGGGTATGTATATATCATGATGGATCGGCTTTGAGAAGGAGAATCCGGGTGGGTATTCCGTGTCTTCATAGGTCATAAGCTGATATAATTAAGACAAAATCATACAAACTATCTATTTTGATTTTAAGATGATTTTAAATTCCCCCATGTCTTATGTTATGCTTCTCCTAACTTGTACAGTAAAATCTCAACACATGTCTGTACCCTCGAAGAAGGCTTTAGAATGGATCAGTCGAAAATTTGTGGTAACAACAAAAGCAATTCAAAGAATGAGTTCTATAGTCTGAACAAATCTTGAAATGAAACGACACATTTTAAAATTACTGTCAAAGCGAAATAGAAGTTTTATTTTTCCCCATTTTATTTGGTTCAAGCTATTAAAACCACTTTTTATCAGAAAATCTTTGTAAGTACCAATTCCACACATGGCTATCACGTGGTCCCTGACTCTCAGACATTTCCCACCCAGCCTTTTGCCTCCTGCCCTCGTTAAAAGGGGTGGTAATAGAGGAGAGTTTCTCAGAATGCAATCTCAACACAAAGACTGCAACAAGGGCAGGAAGAGAGAGAGAGAGAGAAAGGCAGAGGAGCCTGGTAGAAGTTGAAACATAAAGATATTTGGTAAAGGAGAAGTGATGATCTCGGCCATCAAGAAAAGGAGAGGGGAGAGAATATAAAATGAGGTGGAACAGAACTCGTTTTCAAGTGTCTGTGAGTGGAAGATTTGTTCAAGTGTTGGGGATGGTCACTTCATTCCCATGAGTCTTTTTCTGATACTGCAGCGATTTAGATCTCCACTCCTTGGTATATCGTTAGCAAAATTTATGGGTATTAGAAACCATCAACTCAAGCTGTGACCAAAACTATGAACATAGGTTTTTCTTAGTTTTCAAGTTGGTCTGGCTGGCTAGCTATATATGTACCATGTGTTGGGGCCGCACACACGGAACTAGAGGGCTGAAAATTTCAATATCTACTCCTAATTACATCAACAAAAAACATGGTTTTTGTTTTTCTGAATCCCCCAAGGTTTTTAGGGGGGAGGTGTCAGTTTATGCTAATTTGACCCCTAGTTTGTACATGCTTGTTTTTTTTTTTTGATTCTGACTTTTTAGCGATTACTGCAGAAAGAAACGCAAGACATGTAACTTATTCATTCATCACCCCTTCTTCCAATGTTTTAATTGATCACTGCCAACATGGCATGCAACCGAAAGATGTTTATGACATAATGGTTTCTATATAGTGACTAACCATGCCAGTTTTAACAGGAAAAGAAATTGGTTGTTGAAAAATTTTCATTTTCATTCATTTTTTCCATTAATTCTTTTCCATTTAAGTGCCTTTAATAAGGGAAACTTGTTATTTTCAACCACTGCCGTTGAGAGTTGAACATGTTTATCTTCAGAATTCCCTCCTTTCTTGAAACACGCATTCTCCTTAAGATTACACGATAACTTTAAAAGCGTGCTAAAGCTCTTACCCTCAGAAAACGAACCACTCAATAATCTCATCCAGAAGTCTTTATAAACGAGACACCATTGGCCAAAGATTCCTAC
This sequence comes from Thysanoteuthis rhombus, assembly GCA_963457665.1. NCBI lineage: Eukaryota > Metazoa > Mollusca > Cephalopoda > Oegopsida > Thysanoteuthidae > Thysanoteuthis > Thysanoteuthis major. The sequence goes on along the minus strand of OY735198.1, from coordinate 53,074,793 downwards.
ATGAGTGCCACCAATAATTGGAATAAGAGAGAGTTGATTTTTTAAAAATACAACTCAAGTATCTCATTTCCTCAGATATTCCCCTAAACTTAAGATTTACTTTAAAAAAAAAAAAATCTCCAGCAGTCATTGACTTTACACTTCAAAGCACAAAACCAGTTGCAAAGGAAACATTCTATTTTTTTCCTGCTGCAGATTATAGATCATGAGTTGGAATATTTTAATCTCCAAGTCAATATTCGCATAAAAGCACATAAGTTACTGTCTATATTTTCAAGAAGAGCCATTATCATTCTAAAATTTGTTTGGACTATTGAATCAATTCTTTGTGTTGCTTTTCTTGTTACCTCAACCTTTTGGCCAATCCATTCTACAGCCTTCTTCTGGTGTACGAAAGAACATTCTGTAATTCTGAGAAGATTCATAAACATTCAAAGTTTTCTCCAGGTTATTAAACTTATTCTTTGTGATGCTTTTAAAAGTGTTGCTACATATTTCAGACAATCCATCTCAGACCAACCTTTTATTATTTTGAGAGGAGTCATTATTATTGCAAGAGTTCTCTGAACTATTGAACTCATTCTCTGTACAGCTTTTGTAATGGCCAATATATCAGTCGGCCAATGTGTTTTTTGGCTCAGCAAAGAGAGAATTGAAGAGCATTTACTTGTATGAGAAAAATATGGAATAACTTATGGGGTTTGTAGGTCATTAATATCAGAATTGTCCGTGTTGCGCTTGTTACTGGTAATGAGTTGAGCTGGTCAGTACAGATTTCATCATTTCTTTTCAGTTTGCCTCTTATTTCTATAGAAAAGAATCTCTTCTCTTTCCTTACGGAGTACACGCCTGAAGAAGGCTGTGGAATAGATCAGCCAAAATGTTTTGGTTGCAACAAAAGTATCATGAAGAATAATTCAAAATGAGTCAAGAATCCATAACAATGTTCCATCTCCGAACTCCGGTTAGAACTCTTATCCTATTTTCACCGAATGTCAACTGCACTTGAAGTTGCAAAAAAATGAAAAGAGCAAGGAAGAGAAGAGAATATAGCATTTCTGTTTCATCTTGATGAATCCTAGACTGAAAGAGGAAACAAACATTTTAGTTGACTACTAATGTTGGTAAACAAAGACCGATTTCTAGCAAATAATCACTTTGCAGACTCAAGATATTGACTAACCCTCTCAAGTGAAAGCCAAGAAATAATTTGTTTTTGTTGTGGAGAACTGTCCACTTTACTGTTCTTCTCCATTGTACTTGGAGAGATGAGAGTCAAGGCAATTCCTAATGTCTGCAGTACCATTGTAGCACAATGAGTACGCTTTACATTAAACTGACTGTGCATTAAACAATAATTCTTGTTGAGATATACTGATTGAACACCTGTCAAGGTTGACTATATATATATATATATATATAGAGAGAGAGAGAGAGATGAAGAGAGAGAGGGAGAGAGCAACTCCTGCTGAGGTTAAAAATAAGCATAAAAGCTTTTAGTTGCTATTGCTTGAGCATGCAAGATAATTATGGGAGAGTGGTTTGCCCTTGTAATACCCAACTCTTTTCTCTGTCAATCATCATGGCATGCCAGTGATGAGGCATTGACTCAAGATCCCTGACAATGGGACAGAATTCTGGGAGAAATGGATTTATACCTTTCCTAAGATTATCCCTGCACAGTAAGCATGAGCAGTTTCAGTAGAAATGCAAACTTGGTTTGCCGATTCCATTTTCCATGCCTGTAAGCGTTACGCCACTCGGCACCTCCTTCGTCAATTACAGGAAAACATGACAGCAGGCTTGGAAAACAAATCTCTCAACTCTCATGATTGAATTAAGTATCATTTTTCTTCATTCTAATTATTTTCTCAAAAATGGAAATGCCTAAATAAAATTAACCAGTAAAGGTTAATGATATTATGAAGAATTGCAAATAATTTGGCCCAATGGAAAAAACAATTTGAAAACCTTCAAAATTCAAATTATCCTGTGTCTTATTAGATTCTCAGGGGATTATGCTGGGTTCTGCATGATATTTCTTTGGGCAATGTCATTACTTGCCAATGCCCATCTCCGCTCTTAGTGGTATGCAGTAAGTTGTACCAGCTTGAAAGATACTTTGAGTATGGAGTGATCCCTGACCTGATTGGGAGAGCTGGATTCATGACTTCCTCCAGGGCATTAGAGCAAAATGAATGTAAGCTACACCAGCCAGAATTTGGACTAGTTTCATGGAGTATTATTATCATGTTGTTAACCATTAGGCCTATTCTGCATCTCCATATTGTTCTCCATTGAACATATATATATATATATATATATATATATATATATATATATATATATATATATATATATGCATTTTTCTCTCCATCTTCCAATGGTCATTTTCATATATATATAGATATATAGATAGATAGATAGATAGATAGGTAGATAGATAGATAGAAATTTGTATAGTAGATCATGCTTGAGAGTCACCAATTATGGCATTGGCATGGAGGAGCTTGAACAATTCTTTTCGAACGTTTGAATAAAATAACTAAGATAGTACTGGCTTACATAGTAACAGCAGTAAGAAATAATCCCTGACCTGACCTATTGAGAGTGGTGGATTCCTGCTTTTCCCAAGGGTATTAGATTAGAACACTGTTTTTGTCAATTCCATTTGCTAGCCCAATAGATGATAGATCATCATTAGATCTCCAAAAACTCCACAAGTTTTTTCTCTCAAAAATGTGTTTGTGAGGTCATCATGGTAGCAAAGGTGAAAAAAGTTTCATCTAAGTAAATCAAGTTCACACATCTTTGAGTGATAGAGCATCGAATTTCAGGAGTTTGTTGATACTGCAAAGACTCTCAGCTAGTTGGTGGACGGTTGGTTGGTGGGTGGGGGTTAAGCAACCAGTTAGTTATTTGCTGGTTGGTTGGTTGGTTAGTTAGTAGGTTGGTTGGTCAGTATCTGCCAGAAAAAGAATCCATCTAACATGTTCCGATCCTCTCTTTGTTCAGTTGCCGACTGTCTTAACAACCTCTGACATTTTCTACTTGAAATGATTTGCAGATTCTCAACTCGCTCACCTCTCGGCTCACTCTCTCTCTCTCTCTTCCTCTCTTCGTTACTCTCCGATCTCTCTCTCTCTCTCTCTCCGTCTCTGTCTTTTATGTTCTTTTATCTTTTTTTTCTACTTTACAGCCTTTCAATACACTTCCTTCAACAGACAATATTCACTTAACCAATGGTGAGCGCTGTTGGTGGAGGTTGTTTGGTAATAGCTTGGGGTGGTCCCCCCCCCCCCCGGTTAGACTGTTGGTGGGAGAAATGAGATGGAGGTCTTTTACACGGTGGGGAAGGAACCTGAGTATCTTCGGGAGAACAGGTCTGAAGAAAGCGTGGGGGATGGGTCGGGGTCGGGGAATAAAATTTAGCTGTCCGTTTAATATCAAAATCTAACTTGATATATTTTATACCGTAATGTAGACATTCAGATACACATACACGTACACACACGGATATAGATATGTATTTGTGTATATGCATTTATAACTAAGATCTTCAAGTATGTAAATACACAGGTGTGTATATATATAATATATATATGTATATATATATATATATATATATATATATATATATATATATATTAAAATGTGAATATAAAGGAATGCAAGCAACATTCCTAGATTTGGTATTAAAATCGAGGACGAACGTTAATCGGCAAATTGTTCGATAAACAAAATAGTTTTCCGTTCCGTATAGTGAGAATGCCTTTTTGAACAAGTAATATCTCAGCGCATATATTTTACTGAGTAATATCATCAGAATATTTGAGAATCGCAAGAGTGATTCCAAGATTCATCGATTTCATACCAAAAATTGTTTCTTTAGTTGTAAGAATGGTCATTAAAGGCGGTGAATTCAGTGAGATTTTGAGACAATTTACTTAACCAATGATTAGACATCCTGGTTCCTCTAAAACCTATCAGCTTGACCATAGTAAAATAATAACAAAAATTAAAAAATACGTTTAAGAAAGTATAAAAATAGAATAAACTAATAGTGTATATTAAAATGAATAAAATTGTGTTAATGTTAGGGGAATTAGGTAACCCAAAGAGATAGATCCAGTCTTTGTCAGTGTGAAAGATCATTGTATTGATTGGAACCAGGGAAAAGGGGAAACGTATGGCACTGGTCCATTTCAGCTGACTGATAGATAGTTGGGCAGGTTGGGAGATCGAACATGGAACGCCATGTAACGAATTGTTTAAGTATATTAATAGAATAGCCCATTGAGGTGTTACTGCCCACCAGGAAGTGGTTTTATTCCAACCATGTAGATAAAAATATTTTATTTGATAATTAAAAGTGTTTTAACGGAACATTTGATGGAAGTTTGATGTTATATTATGAAGGAAAATAAACTTTAAGGTTAGCGGAAAAAAATTATATAAATTCTTTGGTTGGATATGTTGGTAGAGGATCAACTCGAATAAGTTTTTTCTGTGTAATTAGTATTCTTGAAGATGATATCATACGTTGGTTTACATGCAGACTAAAATTAAAACCGACATAACGGATTTAATATTCACGTGGGTGAACATCAATAGAAATGACATGATGAGCGAGTCATGTCTATTGTTATACTTTCTGATCCGTCATCATTAAAAACGTTTTCAGGGCAACCCACGTAAGTAAGCCTTGTTTAAAAAAAACAAATGTAATATGAAATAATATCAATTTGCAATACACATAAAACCTTCTATAGAATGAAAAACCACATGCATGGCAAAGACTATACAATGAAGGGAGGTGGTAATCTATCAACAGTGCTGGGGTGCCATCTTAATACAACTGTTTTGTTTTTAAAATCCCTGAAACTGTTACATGGTAAATAAGTGATGATCCCAACAAGAAACAATTTATACATTGTACAATAATAACAAAGTATCTGGGAAACAAAGAAAAAAACACACCTGAATATTACATGAATTGCATTGATAGATGTTGGGGAATGAGTGACTGAAGTGACCAAAAAATCTATTAAAAAAGTTTTTTTAATATTTAGTGTTTAAAACTGTAAATCTGTCTAGACTATATATATATATGTATATATATATATGTTTATTGTTTAAAGCTGTAAATCTGTCTAGGCTCTCTCTCTCTCTATATATATATATATATATTAGTTACAGCTGTTTAGTGTTTAAAGCGGTAAAGCTTTATAGACTATATATATGTAGTATACATTGATGGTGCCCAGCAGCCTTCCCCAAAACTTGCCCGGGCTCTCAAAATTCAATCTTAACTTTTATTGACTATCACTGCCACTCGATACAAGCAGCGGTGAGCCACAGCTAACAAAAATGGCCAGCTGATAAATGGCTAAAAATTTGGCATAAGTAAGGATAACTGCTAAGCACTAACTTTTATTATATGAATTTAACCTAGGCTCATTTTTTTTTTTCTCTAAAAACCCTTAAAAGCAGACTTAAGAAGCTGGAATCTTTACATGCTCTAGCTTAGACTTGAAACATTAAATAAACTCATTTGTAGATTGTGAACTAATGTTTAATTTCATTCATTCATTTAATCATTCGTGTACACTTTGATCATCATCTGATATTGGCAGGGGATAGCTGCATGTCAAAGCAAGGCCTGTTTTTAAGAGTTTTAGAGCCAGAACCAAAGCTTAATTCATATAATGAAAGATAGCGGTCATCTTTACTTCCGCTAAATTCTTGATGATCTCTCAGTTTAGCTGTGACCAGCAATGAGTACAAGTAAGGTGGCTCCCAAGTAAAGCATACTGACATGTGTCTGCGACAGAGCAGCTTGCGCATGTGAATTTACCGGATACGTAGTCCAATCCTAGTGCATACAGGCTATAGATAGATAGATAGATAGATAGACAAGGTACGGGTAGTTCAGTCCTTTGGCTCATGCTGTTTATGTTCCCTTTATATTAATACATTAGGGAAGATATGAATCCACTTCTCCCTGTACTTCGTTCCACTGCCAGATATTTTGACAAAACACCCAGTAATCATCTCCATTGTGCCATGCCAGTGTGAATATCTTGTTCATTTTATTTCATTTCTTTCTTCTTCTTTCTTTTTTCCTCCTCACCGCATCATTTTCCTGCTGGTTAACTTACTTTTCTGCCATTTTAGATTGCTGGGTTGTACATACACTAAAAGCTTTTGTTACAGGCCAAATTGCACTGGATGCACCAATCTCATTCAATCACCAAAGTTAAGTAAGGTCAAGCAAGGTCGATACCTAAATGGGTGACTGTCTAGGAATACCAGGTGCCATAACCAGCTGTGAAGGCATCCCTTACAGCTATGCTGATCTCTAAACTTATTGAAGAATACTTCCTCCATACTAAGCACTCAGGCATAGCAGTTTATGAAGCTGCTAAGATTGTCTGCCAAGAGAAAAAGAACCATACAAATGTATTTCATCTCATCTATTCACTGGAGAAAATTTTAAATTTTAAATCAATACTAATATCTGAGCCGTCTGTTTATTCGTGCCTCTTCTGTGCAAAAACGACAAGGCCTATTAAACTGATATTCTGCATGTAGACCAAAGAGAGGTCAGCTTACTACATAGGGTATGTGAGTTTGACCTTGGAGGTCATTCGAGATCACCAGGGATCATTTCTTGATCATTTCTAAACGATTTTCCATGTTTTGGGCCATAATTTAGCACCTATGAGACTGAAATTGGGCATAGAAATATATCTTTCCATATGCAATGTGAAGTTGACTTCTGAGATCATTTGAGGTCATTGGAGGTCATTTCTTACCAATTTTCAGAGATGTAGGATAGACACTTGCATCAAGGATGCTAAAATTGGGCTTATGGATATATCTTGTCCTACCAAAAGTAATGGGCTAAGCTAGGTTGATTTTGGAGGCTATTCAAGGTTACCAGAGTTCATTTTTGATCATTTCTACTTATTTTTCTGTTCTTGGCAGTAATCTTGCACCTATGCAACAGAAATTTGGCATAGAGGTAAATATTCTCCTGATAAAAAATGTAAGTAATGTGATAGTGACCTCAGAAGTCATTTGATGTCACCTGAGGTCATTTTTGGTAATTTCTAACCAATTTTTCAAGTTGTTGGCCACAATTTTATATGTATGAAACTGTAATTTGGTATAAAATTAGAATATTTATGAGCAAAGTATTTAGATGTTCGATTTTTGACATTGCAGTCATTTCTGGTAATTTCTAGCAATTTTTTAAAGCTGTTGGCCACAGTATTACACCTAGGATGCAGAAATTTTGCATAGGGGTACAACTTTACATGGTGAAAGTTATAGGCAGTATATGGTCGATGCTGGAGGTCACTAGATGTCACCTGAGGTAACAAGGCACAAGGACAATCTCTCAAGATCGCTGACCTTTCCCATGAACAACTGTACATTGGTTGTTCTAAGGTTGGATCCCCAATCAATCTTCTCATCCTGGAACCCAATGGGAAAAATATTTATGCTGTGTATCTAGAAGCCCTGACAAAGAAATTTTTCTTTTTTTTTTGCATCAGAATATTTCTTCCCTCACAGCTACTTTTTCATGTGTACATACTGTAAAGAATTGTTTTTTTTCCCTTGTTGTGTTGTGGAAGAAGAATAATATCCAAGAACATATTTTTGCTGTTGGCTTGTATTTTAAGTTATCACCCCTGTCCCCGGGGAGAAAATCCTCGGTATCCCTGCTGGTTGTAATATAAAAATCCATTTTTAACCCATCCCACAGAATTGTATATTAGTGAATTGCTAAAATTTTTGAAGAGGAAGTGTATTTGTTTTTTTAGGGCGGGTAAATGGGACACAAAAGAAATATCAAGAATAAATGCGGTTTTGTGTCAAAGGAATAATGAAGAACATCTGGGTCAATAAATGCAGCTAGCTAAGTTAGCATTAGGATTGTCATAATCAACATGTCCTTCACCCAAAATTGTTGGCCATGCGCCACATTTTTTATGTAATTTTGGGAAAAAATTTGCATAAAAATAAATACTGCCTAAATGGAGAAAAAGGTGGGTGCTCACTATTATGCCATCCCTATAATGTATATATATATGGTTTTAGGTCCAAGTGGCATAGTGGTAACATCGTTCAAATTCCGGTCAAGGCTGTTTATGTTCACTTTGCGCTAAGGCATGAAAACATATCCTCCCACAAACTATGGGTAAAATAGCAGGGTTAACTGGACAATCTAGATTTTGGAAGGCAACCAATCTAGAATGTCAACTTTGATTCCAAACCAGGGAGGGGATCTTCCTCAAGGCAATTCTATGTATTGTACTTTAATTTCCTGTGGACTATAACGGTGGGGCTGAGAGGGGGGTTTGTTGACTGGGCATTACAGGATCTCCATACTCTTTGCCTAGGTTTGCACCCTGGAGAGGTTATTTCAGTATTGTTCCATTGTCAATTGAGCCAGAAGGAAGCCTTCACACACATGTATACATACACTCACAAACATACATGCATTTGTGTGCGTGTATATATGTATATATATATATATATATATATATATATATATATATATATATATATATTATATATGCTTATATATTCTGATCTGATTCTATTCTGAATATTCATGCTATTCCTACATGAAGCTTTGTTTTACTTTCCTTGTATTTGATTATCATATCTGTACCGGTAAATATATATATATATATATATATATTCATATTTACGTAGCTAGCTAGTTCAGTCTTTCTGTATCCATCTATCGATTCATATCTATTAGAAACTGTCAACCAAAACTGCCAATATAGGTTTCTTCTATTTTTAAGTTATGCTGGCTGGCTATGTATGTCATGCACATAGGCAACACCAATGGAGCTAGAAGGCTGAAAATTTACTTTTACATTTACATTGTTTTTTTAAAGAATTTTATAGGTTTTAGTGGGGGTGGGGGGCAATTTGCAATCTTATTTCATGTTAAGTTCATCCCTTAGTTTGTGTCCGACAGCATTCATGCTCGTTTTTTTTTTTGTTTTTTTTCAAATTCTGACTTTTTTATTGATCATCCTTCAAGACAGCATGTTGCCAAAAGACGTCGGTCACGTGACGGTTTCTATTAAGTAACTAACCAGACTGCTCTCGTTTAAACTTTGCAAATAACGGGCAACAACTGTGATGGAGATCAGAGCCTTGGGTCAGCATGGCAGGGTAAAGCCCATTACACCACATGCCTCGGAACTGTGGGGAAGGCTTCCAACATCAAGCAGATCTTTGCAAAACTATCAATCTCACTTTCTGGGGAAAAAGTCTATTAACAAAATCATGAAACTAGGGCAGTGCCCGTTCCAAAGATATTCGGAAGGAGTCAGACTTTATTGTGTGCACAGCAACCAGCCATAATTGTCACGTAATATAATTTTTCGTCCGTTGTACAACACTTCGAGTGTTTCAGTTACTTTTCTTCAGTCATACTGATTTAGTTATCGAATCACCAGAGCTCCAGATTTCATATCTAGATTTAGAAAATTCTAAAAGAATGGAAATCCAGATTGATAATTCATCAGAACTAGAGAAAGACCTATGAATCTAGATTTTTAGAAAATTTATCTCCATTAGATTTCCCAAGAACTGGTGATTCAAACAACTTCAAACTCGCCATTGCACTGCCTTGTGTGCTGACTTATACACATGGCAAATTCAAACTACAAACAATGTCTCGCAGTGGCCAGTTGTTGAGTAATTGCGGTGGATACATGCAGAGACTCATTTCTCTGAATGTAATTAGATGAGCAAGTATCGTGAAAAATCTCCTATCCTTCATCAACAGAGAGAAAAATACGACCTCCAAAACCAATAAATCAAGAAGGATTGACTGAGCAAATATTTATTCTGTCCGAAGCAACAACTGTGTACTATGATCACCTCTGATTGGCTATTAACCCTGACTGGGAGATTAGAGGTTTATTATTTACTGTTTCAACAGGAGAGAATTTTAGAATAACTCAGAGCAAAGGTTCTCCCCACAGGCCTTGCTGGTATCTCCAGGTGCTCTTGCCGGCTATAAAAAATCTCCGGTGTTTATGCCAGGTGGGTGACACTCCTCTCATTGGTTACAAAAATCTTCCATGCTTACACATTATAAGATTGGTGGTGCCCAGGGGTAAGCTGAACTTAGGTACCTTTTAAAGTATAGAAAATATTTCATTTATATATATGTATTTATCTATTCATGTTTTACTGCAGAAAAATGAATGTAAAGGAATGAAAAGCCAAGAGAATTTCCTTTGCTAATTGCTTTTTCTCAGTTTCAACACAACAGAAACTATTCCACTGTTACATATTCCTAAAAAATCTGACTTCACCTCAGGGAATTTTCTCATTTTAACTTTTCTTATTCAGTTTAATTTTATTCATTTTCCCAATTTCTGTTTGTATTTAGAAAATCCTACTGACTTGGGCTGTTCAGCGATTCTGTCTTGATTTTGATGGTTCAGCTGGGTGTTAATTCCGAAATAGATACGTGTTATGGTCGATGAGTTAGATGATAGCAATAGCTAAACCCGAGAGAATGGGGTTTAGGGATTCGAATGTTTTGAATTCCTTTTATCTTCTGTAATTTTTCATTCTTTTATTTCATTTTTTTCTCTCCATTCTTCAAGATTGAAAAACTGTCTTGAATTTACCCACAAACTATTTCAACACACACACACACACATATATATATATATATATATATATATATATATATATATATATATATGTAAGTAATAGATATAAGTATCTGACAATGTTATCTTCTGATCATCATTGTTGTTTCGTTCACTACTGTAAATAATTTGGTTTGAGCAAAATTTAGTTCCTAGAACTTTACTTATTCTCATATATATATATATATATATATATATATATATATATATATATATTATAAACATCAGCTTTTAAGGTCAGCCATGACCTTGGCCTTCTCCAAACAAGTGTTAGACATGGGACGGTTTACCCAGCTATGCAGCCCCATGCATGTTGGCAGTTGGGAAGGGATGGATACATACCTCTCCCAAGAGCAGTAGTATAAAGTGAATTCAAACTGTTGCAGCAGAACTCTTGGCCATTTTGCACCTCTTAAGCAATATACTTACGTAAAAAGACTTACATGAAAAGATGACAGTTATTTTGACAGTTATTTTGACAGCCATTTTCAACCTATTTATTATTGTTTTTCAGAAGCTTGGTGACAGATAATTAATAGAAATATGATATTCTTAACAGTAACATTTTTCAGTTCTGTAAGTTATTCAGGGCTACAGAGTTGACTTTTTTAGGTGTCGGAGCTGACAAAACACTTGTCATTTCCTATATCCATCTAAGCAGGACCCCCAAGGAGAATTTTGTCTCTGCCCAAGAAATTCACAGGCCCTCTTTGGCACTCTCTGGTCCCTGGGGTATCCCTGCAAAGTATAAAAAAATGACAGAAATAAAGCGAATTTTTCATCCTTTTTATTTCGGAAGTGACAAATGTTAACGGAGGAAGGTAGCATCCACTAAGGAGATTTTGAAAAATATTCTGTCTCATTCATTTATTCCTTCATTTTTTTTCAACAGCGCTCAGTGAGCATCGACAGCAGTACATCCCTGTAGTTATTATCTAGTATTATTCAACTTTTTCCACTTTTTGGCTGAGGATGATTAAAGGGTTATCTGAATTGGCTTATGAGTTTGATACACATACTTATAGATATTTATTCAGTCTAGAATTCAAACCAACCAGAAAACGGTATTGATAGAATCAGCTGGAATACTGAAGAGAGTGCTAGAGCATCAAGAAGACTTGTTGTCACTTCCTCCTCAGTGAAAGCAACCAAATCTTTTTGGTGTGAAAACTAGATGCGTAAAAAAAAGAATTGAGCTTTTTCCTGAGACAAGCTTTGTCAAAAAAATTAGAAGAATTGGAAATCCATGGAAGAATTTAAATTATCCACACCATAGAATTATTAAAATCCACAAGAATACTGAGGAGAGTGCTGGAGCATTGAAGAGACTTGCTGTAATTTGATCTCTTGTGAAAGCCTCTAGATACTACTGGTGTGGAAATTCAATAGGTTCAAATAGTTATCAACAATATCAGGAAATGGAATGAAGAACTCTGCATCGATTCTGGGATTATCTGCATTTTTTAATATGCATCAAGTCATTGTACTATTTAATCCAAGGATTATATTTGACAAACTTTTTTTTGTGTTTTTGAAGGCATTTGTAGCTGAGGCTGAGGGTAGAGGTTATATATAAGTGTGCATGTGTGTGTGTGTGTGTATATATATATATATATATATATATATATATATGTACATATGTATGCATATGTACATATATATGTATATATATATATATATATATATATGTATATATGTATGCATATGTATATATAAAAATATATATATGTATATATATATATATGAATAAGGAAAGATAGTTTTAGGAGCTACATTTTGCTTGAACCAAATCATTTTCTGTAGGGAATGAAACAATGGCGATGATTGGAAAATAACATTTTCAGATACTAATATCCATTACTTATCATCCAACTATATATATTACAAGAATAATTAAATGATATATATATATATAATGTGTATATATATGCATAAGTATATATAATGTATTTATACATATAGTCTCTATATGTATATATCTTTGTACATATATGCATGTATATATATATATACACACACACACACACACATATATATGTACGCACACACACACACATATATACATACACACACACACACACATATATATATATGCACAGACACACACATATATATATACATGCCCATATATACACACACATATATATATATATATATATATACACATACACACATGCATATACATATACACTCATACACACATACATATATATATATATACACATACACACATACATATATATATATATACACACATACACATACATATATATATATATACACACATACACACATACATATATATATATATATATATACACACATACACACATACATATATATATATATATATATATATACACACATACACACATACATATATATATATATATATATATATATATATCAAGAGTACAGTGAGGTAGCAATCCTTCATTCAAACATACATTGTTACAAATCATTAAGTGTTGTTATTTTTTCTTGCATACAAACCTTTCATTAACATCATCGAAATTTTTCAAAAACGTTCCAAAGTTGGTAGTTCTATATCTTCCTACCATCGTCAGCCATTAACAATAAACTGTAACAAGGTACAAAAATATGAATATAAAATTAAGATGAAAAGTAGTACTAATTACTCTTTAAGTACCATTATTACAATTTAGATAAATGTATCTCCTAACCACTGTTTGAAACAATAGACTCTCCGGGGTTTAGTGGTTTCTTTTCCAAAAATAAATCATCTCTTAGAAATCAAAAATTATCCGTGGATTTTTCTCAAGGGGATTAGCTAGTGAGAAATGACACAGTGAAAGAAATAAGAATAAAAATTGGGAAATCATATAATTTCAAGAACATGTTTGGTTCGTCCCATGATAGGAACCGTCACATGACTAACATTTTTTGGCAGCATATTGTTTTGGGGGTGATCAATCAGAAAATTGAAAAAAAAAAATTGCGGTGATCAATGAATAATTTACTAAAAAGATTGAATTTTCAAAAAACCAACATGAATGCAGCTGGACACAAACTAAGGGACCAATTTAGCATAAACTTACATTGAAAATTGGATGCTTCTCTAAGAAAACTATTCAGGCGCAGGGGGTGTCCTCAAAACACAAAGGATTGTCTCTTTCTTAGACATAATGAAGAATAAATGTTTTAAATTTCAGCCCTCTTGTCCAATTGGTATGGCCTGTGTACATCATACATACATATATAGCCAGCCGGACCAACTCGAAAACTGAAAAAATAACACGCTGACAATTTGCGTGGACCGTTTCTAATTAATGTTAGTTTTAAGGAAAAATTCTTTTCTAAAAGTTGAGAACTCAATCGATTTAACATTCTCAACCTCCACATTCTCTCTACATATACAAATTAATAAGATTTACAAAATCAGTCTGCAATCATGCGGAAAGAAAAAGAAACTAATTAATTTCAAATTCATTCCGCAGACATGGAGTTCCAAGCTTGTTTGGTTTTTCCCAATTCAAATGTCATTTTTAGCTGCAGTTTTTATCATGTTAATAAAGATTTATCATGAGAAACCATCAACCAAAACTGTCAGCAGAGGTTTCTTCAGTCTTTAAGTTGGTTTGTCAGTTTGTCTGTCTGTCTGTCTGGCTGTCTGGCTGCATATGCATGTACCCCATCAATGGAGTCCAACAGGGGCCAGCTTTAACCCGATTGGACCAATTGCTCCCAAATGGACCAATTGCTCCCAAATGGACCCATTGCCAAAGGGGGACCCACGCTTGGGTATATTTTAGTCTTGTCAAATACGCACAACACCATATTGCGGATGAAAATTATGATTTACAGAGAACAGCAACGATATTGATTTTCTTCTGAATTCTTAAAGATTCAATAATGTTTGTTTACACTGTCTATACTTAAGATTTTTTCCTTGTTCATGAATTAAATAATATGTTAATCAATACAGAAAAGTAAAAAATCATTTCTTTGAAATTTTTCTGGTGCACATTTTGATTGGTTTCTCTCGTACTGTAGAGATATAATTATCTATTTATATTTCTAAGTTTATATAGACTCTCACTGTTAACCTGAGGGCCCTGCAAAAATGTTTCTGATTGGGCCCCAAAGAAAAAAATATTTCTTGGTTTTTATAAATATTATATTGCAATCTTCAAAATGCCCTTGGGGTTGGAGGGGGCTCAGGAAAGCTGGCAGCCCTGCATTCCCTCACTTCTTTTTTTTCATCACTACTCCACTGAGTATAAGTACAACATATTCATATAGTCATGGTGAATCATCTTTTAAACTTAACAAGAACAAGATCAATAAAATTTGGAAAATTAACAAAAATTTATCCATTATAATACTTCTACCTCTATAGCTCTATTTCTGACGGATATAAACCCACTAAAAAGGGTTATCAAAACAGTCTGCCGGTGATTTTTAGCTGTCAGTTTGTTTGCAGATTTAGAGATTTAATAAATGAATTTGTAGGTAAGAATATTTTGACCAGTGTCATTTTTTACATAACTTTTGAAAGTGTTTATATTTTTGAAATCGGCTGTTTCCACACTGTGACTGTTCCACTGACTGGTAACTCTGATGGTGAGAAAATGGTATTGAATTCTGGTAGATTTTTGTGCTTGAAGCTTCTTGCTTTCTGAGTTGCTTTTATTCCTTATTTCTAACCTCTCTTGAGACTCTTTTTATATTAGAAATAATCTTTTTTAAATTAATGTTTTTGGGGGTGGCTATCTCATTTTATTCTGTTTCATATATACACATGATTGTGTGATGGTGTGTATATATGTATGCTTATACCCATTATTTCTCTCTCTCTCTATGTATGTATGTATGTATGTACGTACGTACATATGTATGTATGTATGTGTGTGTATATATATATATATATATATATATATATATATATATACATACATATGTATATATATATATATGTGTGTGTGTGTGTGTGTGTGTATACATAGATGATAAATTATTTTCCATTTATTTTTCAGGTAAGTAAAAGATTCTTCCTTCCTGATGGAACCATTGATCGAGAAAAAATTTGGAATTTAAAAAAAAAATGGGAAAGGAATCTCTATAATTGCAAGTATTATTCTTTTTTTTACCCACGATGAAGACAATTTTATGACACTGATTCATTTCATTTCTTTCACATTTCTATTTTTACCAATTCCCTTTTCACGTTTCAACTTTCGTATTAAAAATCGTCTTTTTTAATCTATTTTTTTTTTGCCAAAGATGGGGGTGCATTTCATTTTTATTTCTTTTCACATTTCTATTTTTACTGATCCCCCCTTCAAGTCCCAACTCTAATATGATTGGCACAGCAAACATAACAATGACATTTTTAATGGGATTTTCTTATGCGATTTTTGACAGGTTAGTTTTTAGACTTTGGTGCTAATAATCAAATGAGGGAGTACAGGGATGCCTGCTCTCAGGTGGGGGGGTAGAGGACTTCATGTTGAAAATCATATGTATTTCAGAGATTTCTTGAAACCATTTGAAATGAGTATTCAGACATATGCTGGCTTACATTTCTTCATGAATTGCTCCAAGAGAGATTTTTAGTAATATACACATAGATAATGAGTGAATACCATTCCTATTTACTACACTACTGCTAATACGCCAAATATTTCCATACTTTCTGCTAGCCTCATTAACATGTCTCCTCTTGACTTCTTCTTCATTCTTTTCTCTCCTTCCTCTCAAAATTTCCTTTATTTTCTTTTCTCTGCATTTTGCATACTCTTTTTTTTTTCAACATCTGGTATCTTTCCCTTTCTTCAAGATTTTCCACCCATAAATAACCAAATTTATGCCACCTGCTTTCTTACATATGGCCACCATGCTACACTGTTATTCTCTCTTTCAAATCCACATGTTTTTGGGGATCAACATTCCTTTTTTTAAAAGCCAATCTTTCACATATTGACAACTCTCTTTTTGCTTTTCATTCTGTCTGTCACCACTCCAATGTTTTTCTTTGTAGATTTTCTCTTTCTCCTTTATTCCTGTTTGGCTTTTCTTATTCAGATTCTTCCTCGTTTTCTCTTCTCTTCATTAACTTGTTCTCCTTTTTTAGTTTACTCATTAAACTTCTTCTTTTTCTCCTCCATCTTATTCATTCTTCTTCCTTCTCCTCTACACATTCTTCTTCTTTTTCTTCTTCATTCTTCTCCATCCTACTCATTCTTCTTCCTTTCCGTAAGTCCTTCTCCTTCTTCATTTTTCTTCTTCTTCTCCATCTAACTCATTCTTCTTCATTTCCACAACTTCTTCTTTCCTTCTTCTTCCTCTTCTTCCTCCTTTCCACAACTACTTCTTCTTCTTTTTCTTCTTCCTCTTCTTCTTCCCTATCTCATTCATTCTTCTTCTTTTCCACAACTCCTTCTTCTTCTTCTTCTCCTCCTCCTCTTCAAATCATTGATTCTTTCCTCCTATCCAAATTTTTCTTTCCTCCTCCTCCTCCTCCTTCTCCACCACCACCACCCTCATTGCCCAAAATTTTCTTCAGTTACCTTCTCCTTCTTTTCCTCCCCATTCTATTTTCCTTCTCGCCTTGAAAAAATATACATGTCAGACCTACAAAAAGGCATGCTAGGCCTATCCACATCCCTCAGCCTTACATCGGCCTACAAGGATATTTGCAAGAATTCTTTGACAAGTGCTGAATCAACTCTCTCAATATGTTTTCAAGGCTTTTAAATTGAATTTCAATCCGAAGCCATTTGACACAAGAACATAGCAGCTGATCTCCTTTGGGACATTAAGCCATATCTCAGTTCATTCTGGCATGTTCTTTGTAAGAGAAGTCAATTTAATCTTTACTTTGCTCCTGAAAGTGAATGTGGCTTATTTCAGATAGGTATGAGTCTTTTTGAAATGAGAGCATTTCTGGCTGGGAGGAGGGTAGAGACTGTTGGAGACACTAATTTCTACAGAGAAACTATCTTCGTAGCCAGGGTTATTAAACTAATGGGTTTTCGATACCTGGTTGATTTAGATGATCAAATAATATGTGCAAACCTACGCATACATACACATGCATGTAAACATGAAGATATAAATATGTTTATGTGTACATATATTTTTATTTACACATGGATATATCCTTGTATATATATATATATATATATATATATATATATATATATATATATATACATATGTGTATGTGTTTGAATATGTATATGCATTTGTGTGTGTGTGTGTGTGCCATATTTACTGGCAGATGAACTTTTCTCTCCATCTCCAAGGATGAGGATAACAGCAGTGAACAGTCTTGAAAATGCCCTGGTAAAACACACCTCCTATCCAGCACAAGAAAGGTCCCGAGTACCTCACAAGTAATACTGCTCATATATTCATCTATTTCATTTAATATTTACAAAAAAGCATATTTCTTGGGGAGGAGGGGCAAAAGGGTAGAGTTTTTAAAGGTATCTTAGTGGTAATTCTACCTGTCATCTAAAGTGCAAGCAAGTGCAACTTATGGTATGATCCAGATGTCAGATGGTGCACTTGACCATTGACATTGAGACACATGACTAGACCATGGGCTGACACAATGAAGTGAGCACCAATGAAAAATAATGCTGTCCTTTTTTGTAGTAGCATTAAGTTGGAGTTACATAAAACAATTATACTGCACCATCCCCTCCCACTCACAACGGAGACCTATAGATGAGACACAACATACCCAGTGGAATAATTCAATATGTCGGATTACAGGAAAGGATTTATTCCAAGGACTTTACAATAGTAGAACGTCAGCTCTTATACTGTGAGATGGCGCTACCTATATTAATGGTAGAGGTTGCAAGCATTATCGCGAATCGCATTTCCTCAATCACGACTTCCGTCAGTGGTCACTGAAGGCTGTCAAGCAATCACATCACAATAAAAAAAAACAAAATTCAAAGTAATATCGAAACAAGATTGAGCTTTGGAAAGTTTTGTGCAAAAATCAGAAATGTTTAGTCGAAATTCCGTCAATCCCAATGTTACACGTACGTTGAGATAAACTTTTTTCTTTTCTGCACTCACTGTATGTAAGAGTGCAGTAAGGACAACACGTTGCATGAATTGAGGAAAACTGCTCTACAAGAAAGAAATGATGCCGTAAACGATGATCGTTTCGATTCTCATTATTTTTGTCTTTATAAGAGTGCATCAAGAGAGTAGCATTAATTAACAAACCAGTAATTAGTGGAACACGGAATAAAGTCTAGATAGTAAACATGAGCATTGGCAGATGACAAGACATGGGAATGAACTCGTCCGTTGGAATTGTCTTGTTTTTTTTCGTTTTTTTCGTTTTTGTTTTTTTTTCAATTTTCCCCAACTGGAGAATTCACGAAGATACTCGAGCAAGCCCTAAAATATACACAGAGAACATAGCAATATGCAAAACAAACTAATGAAAGTGAACTGGCAGTTTAAAAAAAACAAAAAAACAAGGATAAAAAATGATAGAGAAGGAGATTGGCAGAGAGAAAGAGCAAGTGAGAGAGAGAGAGAGAGAGAGTCAAGGAGAGACTGAGAGAGACAGAGAAAGAAGGAGAGAAACAGAGAGAGAGAGAGCAGGTGAGCGATGAATGAGAGAGAGAATGAAGGAAAGAAAGGAGAAGAGAGAGAGAGAGAAATAGCTGGTGAGAGACAAAGAGAATGAAGGAGAGCAAGGAGGAAAAAGAGAGAGGGAAACAGCAGGTGAGTGACAAAGACAAAGAGAGAGTGAAACAAAGAGAATGAAGGAAAGGAAAGAGGAGTGAGAGAGATGGATAGAGAGAGAGAGAAACATAGAGAGGCCAAGATAGTGGGAGAGACCAAGGAGAGTCAGAGGGACCAAGAGAGCATGAAAGAGAGAGAGAAAGAAACTTAGAGAGAGAGAGAGAGAGAGAGAGAGACTAAGAGCCAAAGAGAGACAGTGATAAACAGATAGAGAGGCAGACAGCAAAGACCAATGTTCCATGTTCCTATTTGATGGATTTTTCCTGAAAGGTGAAAAAAGGCATGTCATTTTTAAATCAATATTCTTCTGATGTTTGTATTTCTGTAGAACCTAGAATTCCTATGTAAATTCTTGTTAGTTTTCTTCTATTTTTTTCCCCGCCCCGAATCCATCCACACACCAATGTAATAAATAATGATAATGAAATTTAAAAAGAACAAATTTGAGGAATCCTTTTAAAAAAATTTTTCTCTTACAAATTTTTTCTCTCCAAACCGTTCATATCTTTTTTCCTACAAGTTTCAGGTTAACTTTTCATTTCACATCATGGATCAGTTCACTCTGTGTATTTTTCAAATTCAAGAATATGTGCGGACAAAGCTCGAGGCGAGGGAAGTGGGAGCTTGGCTTCCTAAGAGGCCCCTCCCATCAACATTTAATGCTGTTGTTCCTAATTTGCTGTTGTTCTTTTGTGGACCTCTGAGCTGTCCACAAAAGGTATTACTGAGGGTTTGGGGACAGGCCTTTCAAAAGCCTAGGGTTTGTGAGCTCGTCAAGTAGGCAGTCATTTCAGAAGCAGTAGAGTGTAGCCTGAGATTTGAAGGTCCAGGTAGGGGACTTGTCTACTTGAAGGGCTCCCTCCTACATTTAGCAAAATTTGTTATTGTATTATGCTTGCAGAAATGCAGTAGGTGAACTACTATTCATGAAGCTTTTGGGGCCCCCCACCTCGAATTATGATTTAAAATCACCCCCCCCAACCACCACTTCCTCAGTTTCACCCCTTAATATGCACGAAGTATTATTAGTATTAATACAATTAAAGTTACAATTATTACAATTGTAACAACATGCTTAATAATGGAAATAAGTATCATGAAAATCATAAAGTTCTCGGTTATATGTAT
>OY735198.1:52871720-53051720 GCA_963457665.1 Thysanoteuthis rhombus | reverse complement strand
AGTGTTAGAATGAATGTTCTATTCAAGGTATACGTATGTTAAAACATTTAAACAGCTTCATTTAAACATACTCTGTTAGAAATAATAGATTAACTCTGTCTATTTCATTTTTTGTGAATTTTTTACTCATCAGTCTTTTATCGTCCGTCATTGGACAAAGACCTTCCCCAGGATTCGCCACAATTCTTCATCATGGGCGTCACAGAGCCAGTATTTCCTGAATCTGTCCAGTTCATCTCTCCATCTCGTGTTCTGTCAGCCTCGGTTTCGAATGTGATCTCTGGGGATCCATGTTGTGAGACATGATGTCCGTCGGTTGTCTTTCATCTCGTAACATTGCCATTTGAGTTTTTTAATAGTTTCTATGATGTCAAGGACACCCGTCTTCTTCCTCAGTTAATCTGGCACTGGGTAGTAAAAACAA
Organism: Thysanoteuthis rhombus; assembly: GCA_963457665.1. Classification (NCBI taxonomy): domain Eukaryota; kingdom Metazoa; phylum Mollusca; class Cephalopoda; order Oegopsida; family Thysanoteuthidae; genus Thysanoteuthis; species Thysanoteuthis major. The sequence continues at coordinate 53,051,296 of OY735198.1, read as the reverse complement.
ACATTTCGAATATAGAGGTAGCTATACAATTGAATCTGTACAATTTCTAGCCATAGGATTCCATGACCATATTGGTTAAAGTATTGTCCATGAAAGATGAGCTCTCAGGATTAGCAACATTAGTTTAGGTTTTGTAAGAGATTACTTCTTTCTTCCTACTTCATGTGACTCATTTCAACAGTCTGATGATACTAAACAAAGAACTTTGGGATAAAAAAAAGCTATTATAAGATGAAGAAAGGACTAGTTGAAAATTGATAATGAAGATCTTTCATCTCAGAGTTTATGTATGCCTACTAACATTCTTATTACTATTCAAAATGAAAAGATAACTTGGTCAGCAGACTGATTTTAGAAGATGCCAGCCAATTCAAGTTATCTATGCATGTTGACATAATAAACACAAGGCAAAAATCAAATCCAAGAAACAGGATAAAATTAAAGCAATTATTTTATCTTCATTTTTATATCAGATGGAGTATTATAAATCAACAATTAATTTTTGACTCCTCTGTTTTGGATATCAGGATTGAGGCAAGTTTTTAAATGGTTGGATTTTGACCTCTTTGAGTCAGCAAATGCTCTTGTGGCTCAGTTGGTAAAGCAGCAGGTGCATTAAACCTGGCAAGAAGGATGACTTTGAATCTCACCTTCAGCATATTCTTTACTTCTGATCCATGCTATATACTCTCTGTCATGCATTGACACCCTGGGTTGAGTTGACATAAAAAAAAAATTTAAAAAAACAGCTAAAAAATTAAGATGAAAGTAAAAATAACAGGTCTGGGCAGTCACTCAATAGGAACTGTAACTGAACGAGTATTCTTGGCAGCATGCTGTGTTGGGGGTGATAAATCAAAATTTGGAAAAAAAAAAAAAAGGATGAACAATGAATTAATTATGTCTCTCCACTTTTATTGGGCACTAAAAAGTCTGAAATTTTAAAAAATCAGTATGAACACAGCCAGACTCAAAATAAGGACTAATTTAACATAAATTTACTCTGTAAATTCCATTTCTCTACAATAACCTATTTTGGGGGAGGAGTTTTGAAAGAATTGAAAAAAAGAAGTTTTTTTCTGCGTATGATAAGGAGCTAATGTTTAAATTTTCCCTCTAGCTCTATTGATATATGATACATACATGCATACATCGGCGGACTGCAAAACTAGCTTAAAAACTGAAGAGACCTATTGCAACATTTTTAGGTGACAGTTTTGATTGATGGTTTTTAATAGGATGACCTGGTAAAATCTGTATTTCTGATGTAGTGAAAATACTTACTCTTACATTCCTTTGTCGGAACCACATAATGTTTCAACAAAAATGAAAAATTCACACATACATGCCATAATCATACACACACATGTACCACTTCCACACACACTACATCCGCATGCACAAACACATATACTACATACAAACATACTCACATCCGAACGTGCATACACAGAACGCATATGAACACAAATACACTTCCACACACATGCAATGTATGAACAGATACATACATGCACACACCTGGCATATACACACATGCCGCATACACCTGTGTGCAGGTGTGTGATTGCGGTGTGTATGTGTGTGTATTTTGTATTTTTGGTGCAACATCCTTCGCTGAAAAGCCGTACCACATCCCTGACTACGTATATAAACAGGAAGGGAATATTTGCTCAACTGTTGGTCACCTAGGACTTTGACAGATTCTTCTACTGACACTGCATTAATGACTTCTAATTATCTCCTGGATTTGCTAACGAGCGCCTATTATCTAACTGGCTCCATCTCACTAAATTAGAGTGGAACTTGAGAATGTAATGCAATATCACTTGTCTCCTCACAAATTATCATCAATCAGAAAATCACCTGCATTTCCAACACCGTACATTTTTTTCTTTATGGATGGAAGGGCTCATCCCATCTTTCTTTGCATTCTTTGTCGATTCTTTTTTCCATCTTTTTCTGCTAATTTTCCCATAATTCTTTTCTGAATTTTGTTTGCAAGGTGTTTTAATCATTGTATGTGGTATAGTTGGACTATTTTTCTTGTCTATGTTGCTGATTTTTTCACTGGAATTACAGCAGAACAAAGAACTTCCTGCCCTATTGTCTTCTTCTTCTTCTTCTTTTTCTCCTTCTTCCACTACCACCACCTCCACCCTTGTCATCTTTACTTTCCTTTGTCTACACCTACTTCCTCCTCTACCCTTGTCTTCTTCTTCCTACTTTGTCCTTTTTTTTTCTTTTGCTTCTTCTTTCTCTTTTTTTTCCAATTATTTTCTTTCCACTCTTTGACTTCTTTTTAATTTTTTTTCTTCTTCTTCCATTTTTGTTTTTCTTTCAAGTTTTGAAAAACAAATTCTATAAAAAACAATCTAAACATATCTGCAACAAAAAAATGATTTGCCCACAAACATGCCGCTGCACGTGCACGCGTACAGACTCACACACCTGTGCACATACACACACACATACATACATATATATATATATGCAGAAAAATTGAACATTTCCCCATGACGTCTACAGTTTGTTTAAACACCTGCCCTAGAACTGACAAGGAATGCTAAAGGTGAAATACTTTGACCTTTTTTAAACTTCTACACTAGATGCTAAAGTAAGTTGGCATGAAAATAAGATTATTCAATAACAACATTCGAAATGATAATCTTCACATATGACGGGGAGCTCGGAACTAATAGCAATTCATTTGGAAAAAATACATATGCGAATATACATATATATGCTAAAATATACTTTGACACCCATATATCTATGTACGTGGGTTTTTTTTCAACCAAAAGTCTTGAAGCTTTGAGGCTACTTTTCCTGAAATTTCACAGTTGTAGAAAAGCAAATTTTATTAGAAACTTTTCTTTGTATATGTTTTGATTACTTTTCACCTTCATCTTTTCACAACTCAGCTCCGGCCGACTCTGTACAGCAGCTGGGCAAGAACCAGGCTTCCCTCTGGCAAGAGGGAAATGAGTTTGAATCTCGGCTGGAGCTTACTCTTCATTTCTGGTCCCTGCTATTTTCTCATCGACGTAGAATGATGGCCCGGGTTTGAGTTGTGATGAAAACAACTAATAAATTAGTATGAAAGTAAATAGCAGTCAAAACAAATAGAAAGGCTTACAATGCTTCTTCTAATAATAAAGATGAATTAAAGAATAAAGGCTGATCTCTTATTTTTGATGAAACAATTTAACCCATGTTGCTTGATATCAAACAGCAAAAAAAAGAAAAAAAAAGGCAGTAATTTTACTTTTATCAATGACAACTATGCTTGAGAAAATCAAATGAACGTGTTTCCTTTTGTTATATGTCAGTCAATTGTCAATTTTTTTTCTATTTCACGAATCGTTGATCACAACATAAAATGCAGATTGCGGGAAACAGATTAAGTCATTGAAGACTTCAAGCTGAATAGATAATTCAATTCGGGTAATGCATTCTTAGAATCTTCATCTACTCTACAGTATGTAAACTGTACGATGTTCTTTAAAGTGTGTAAAGAATGTATAACACCGGTTACGACGTGCAGTTGTGAAGCATGGGAACCAAAGAAAAAATCACTCGGAAATAAACTCGGAATCGCAGAAAGACTGATGGAAGGAATAACTCTGAGAGACCTCCAAGGATCAACTTGGATCTGAGAGCAGAACCAAAGATATCATAGAAATAATTAAGAGATAGAAATGGAGATGGGTAAGGCACATAGCAAGAAGAAAGGATGAGAGGTGGTACAGAAGATAATCAGATTGGTGACTGGAGGATAGCAAACACAGTAGGAAGAGACTAGATATGAGATGAAGAGATGAGATAGATAAGTCAATATGGAAGTGGATTTACAATCACTGATGATAATGATATAAACTGTTAGCTATAGTACATAGAGTTTATATTAAATGTGTTTTAGCATACGTGGGAATACATAGCTTGTAGTGAGTACTCTAATATATATCAAATAAATTCTATTCTACATACTTTGACTTCTATTGTATATATAAGATCTATTTTATAAGCTTTCTTCTAAATTGCATCTATGGTGCATATTTTTGTATATATTCTGTACATCTTTGTATGTATGTAATTTTGCATACAGAGTAAAAAAAAAAATGCATTATCAAGGTTCGTCATCTGCTGTTGCTGGTGCGGAAGGTTGGAAATATAACAGTTTGCTTAACTGTTCAGCCATGTGCATTTCTGTATATCTCACAGCTCTTTGTGGGCCCTCAAAACATCTTGCAAACCTGCCCTAAACCTACGTGCCTTCTCAAAAACTCATACTTTTCTGCTTTCATTGCAGCACTTTCAATTGTAGTGAAAATCTTATGCAAGTTTGATTTTTGTTTTTATCAGGGGACACTCGAAAATGTTTGCCAAATAAATTAATGGTAATTGTTTCTTTGCTTTATATCATTTTGGCTTATGAAATGTTCCTCCTTTCAGATATCAGTGGAGGCAGGGACATCTGTATTTTAAAAAATTCTATTTAATATTTTTTCTATTTCATTTTTTCGTTCTTTCCCACCTCCGCTTTTTAATATCCACATCTCCATAGCATCTATAATGTTTATTCTTGCGTATATTTTGTACATCTACTTCATGTTTTTATATATATAAACTTAAAAGAATGTACTTATATATATATATATATATATATATATATATACATATATATATATATATATATATGTATTTATATATATATATGCATAAATGTACTTTAGTATTCATCAATTTCTTCTTTTACCTGCATCCTCTCTTTCTCTCTCCCTCCCCTTCAAATTTTTCCTCTTTCTCTCTCATTCAATATCTATTTCTCTCCCTTTTATCTTCCTACACCCATGTCTATTTCTCACTCAATCTCATCTTCCCCTCCCACTATTCCTCTTTTTTTCTCTTTATCTCTCTCCCTCTCTCAATCTCTCTCTTTATATATATGTACATAAATTTCTTTCCCTCTCTATATCTCTCTCTCTTACTCCTGCCAACGCTCACCTTTATTTCTCTTAGTTTTTTCTCTCCAACACAATATATCCTTCCTAAACAATTCCTTTTTCTTTTTTTTTTTCATATCTTATTTGTCCGTCACTTGTTTTCTTTCCTTTTTCTCTCCTACTTTCTTGATTTCTCTGTAATTCTCTTTCTCTCTATAATTCTCTCTCTCTCTCCTACAAGTCTCTCTCTCTCTCTTTATTTCTCTTTTTTCAATCTCACCACTCCAAGCTCTGTTCCACATCATGTTCATTCCCCTCCCACCCCCTCCTTTTTTTCTTTCTTTCTTTCTTTCTTTCTTTCTTACCTTTTTATGTTCTATTTTCTTTTTTTTCTTGCCTTTTTGTCCACTTCTTTTTTCTGGAGTCAGCCATTTTTTTCACCCCCCCCTTGCCCTCCCAGCCCCAATATTCATATTTCCTTTTCCACCTTCTGTCAACCTATCAAATATCCCTTGCAAATCAGTCACTCATTTGTCAAATAAAAAAAATAAAAATGTATGTGAAGTAAAGGGCCAACAAAAGGAATCATCATTCATTTTTGAAAGAAAAAAAAATCTTTCTTCCGTTTTTCTTTTTTTTCCTTCCAACTCTTGAAATTGTTAAAATAGCCATGAATTTTTTATTTTCCGTTCCTTTTCAAATCACTGACATTTTTCAACTTGACATTTTCTCCTTTATTTGCTTTCATTTCATGTCTCAACTTTATGTTGATATTTCACAAGACATAGCATTTTTACCGTGAAACACACACATCTATCTATATATATATATATATATATATATATATATATATATATATATATATATATAACACCCATCTCATCAGCAGCAGCAACAGCAGCCATTATAAGTCCACTACTGGACAAAAGTCTTCCCCATCTCTTTCCATGACAACTTTGATTTAGCTAACCTCTGCCATGCTCACCAGCATACATTTCTAATCCAACCATCTTGTATCAGGTCTTTCCCCACTGTGTTCTCTGTCCTGTGGGCACTAAAAGGTTAATCTTGTGATCTAATACTTTGAAGACAATAAATGTTTGCTTGTGCATATATGTCTTATAGACTCTAAAACAGGGTCAAAGAATCTGTCTGGACCAAGGGATTAACATAGGATAGTTCGCAATGACCTTTAAATTCCCTTTATTCAGGCCCAACTGCGAAAAGGGACATTTTTTCCTGCAACTCTACATAAACCGGTACCACCATAATGTGTAAGCTTTTAATTTGAAAATTCATTTTTTTCTAAGAAAAGCAGTGGAAGTATCAATAGCTCAGTGGCTAGAAGCCCCGAAATGGAATCAGTTATTTTTTAGAAAAACATGTCAGTATGAAAACAGTTTGAAATCACATGCTATGGATGATAGATTGGTGATAAATTTTTAAAAAATTATTTTTAATGCGTCATGAGAAGTTTCTACTTAAAGTTCTTTACTCCATTATCTGACATGAACGAACAAACGAACAAACTCTTTCTCTCTCTCTCTCTCTCTCTCTCTCTCTCTCTCTCTCTGGTTAGAGATCTATCTCTTTTCTATCCTGTCATGTTTTGCATATAAATGGATCTATTCTGTCCGTAATTCTTGCTTCAATTTTGGGCCATTGACAATCTTTATCTCTCATTGATATTCAATGGATTTCATGTTCAATATGTTTCTATTGTGAAATAATTTGCAATAGTCTTTCGACTTTCAGGGAAGTGAATATAAAAAGAATACCAAAAGAATAATATAATCAGTATTGTTAATACCCTTACTTCATTTCATTGCTGAGATAACCCAATAGTGGGAAAGATTGTTTTAGTCAGGCACAAGGCTACAAAAGTAGAGCATCCAGTGAGGAATGAAGTTACAAGCAATAATCTACTGTGTGAGCATTGAACATTTGGCCACTAACCTTTTACATGTGGTCCACCAAACATTTGCTGCTTCAGTCATATTTATGTTTAACAATGCTGCATCTAAAGAATAGAAAAAATGATATGAATTTTTAAAAAAGAAAAATCATTAAGAAATTTTTTTTCAATTTAAAAAATTGAAAAATCTTTTGACTGGGAATTCCAAATGGTTGCTTGCTAAGTGTTACATTGGTGATAGCTTTACAAACTATTTGTGCCTCAATATTTCCATGAAATTTTCGCTTCCAATCCCAAATGATACCATGATTATAATTCGTTTGCCTTCTTCCCTATCAAAATCTTTTCTTGAACTATGAAACAAACAATAATTTGCATACAAAACAAACATCGATTTTATCAAGAAATACAAGAAATTTCTGTTCCTTTTCCAGAATTCTAATTCAATTTTTTTTTTATTTCATATTTTATTTATCTTTATTTTTAATTTGGCGCAATGTAGGGAAGGTGGTCCCGATTGTAAATTGTGAAGTTCCACACCACTGCCCTCTTGATGCCAGAAATGGCACAGAAATGAACAGAAATAAGAGAATTAATGAAAGAAAAAAACTGAAGCAAATACATAAATTATATTGTTATTGCTTTGAATTCGATAGATTGCTTTTATTTGTGTGCTGTTTCCGACATCAAGTGTGCGAAGGCGTGGAACATCACAATCGGAACCACCTTTCTTTATACTGCGTTTAATTTATTTTGGAAAATCTTTTTCAATTTACAAAAACAAGAGTTGTTATAATTTTATTCATTGCCAAGCACTATCAGAACACTGTATCAAAATATAGTTATTGAATTATTTTGTATTAAAATGAATTATTGTTTCTTTTGTTAAAGTACCATGCCTCTCAATGTTCAAATTACTACTCTACAAAATCTTTTTAGAAATTCAATTCAGGAAGAAAACAACTTGAACATAAACACTACAGAACTCAAAATTTAACCGAAGAAGGGAAGTAAAGAATTCCGGTCCTCTAATAGTGACCAAACTTTAATCATAAAATAATACATTGATACTCTAATGATTTAAATGAAATTTTTAAACATTTATATAAATTTCGTTTTCAAAAATTTCATCTACATAACCAAGGTTATGGTCAAGATTAATCTAAATCAACTAATACTAATAATTTCTAACAGAAATAATTCAAACCTTGAAAGAATCGGTTTTAAGATTAAAACCAAGTGCTGACATAGTTAAAAACAGAGGGCACATGGTAAATGAGTTCAATTATAATCCAGTCAGAGAGCAAGAATCTTACATTGAGATTCAAAGTTTCCAGGAGCCTAAAAATTTCTGGATGTATGTAAGCAGTCAGAAACAGGGGTCACATGGTAGATGAGTACCATTATCATTATCCAATCAGAGAGCAGGAATCTAACGTAGAGATTCCAAACTCCAGGAGCCTAAAAATTTCTGGATGTATGTAAGCAGTCAGCTAGTCAAATCAGGCATATACATTTTAGCGATGTTATGTCACCACACCCAAAACCGCGGTTGCACATACATAAACACGGACATATGCGCTGACACCTGAGACAAGTATACATCCAAACAAAGTGAAGAAATAATGTTTTTGAAGAGAAGGGCAGTTGATAGAATGTGCTGTGTGATAGAGGAAAGATGGAAAATATCGTTCTTTTTTATTGAAGTGAATGGAATGCAACATGTTTGATTTATGTGCAGCATGAAGAAAGAATATAACCTTCGAAGGCTTATGCAACCATTCATGCTTCAACGTAGGATGAATATAGTAGAGAGTTACGTGAAGACATATTAAAGGAGTTGGAGCTGTCATTTAAAAACCAGAATTCAGAATTCAAACGTGTTCGGCAAGTCAGTGATGTTACAGTTAAGGCAAGTTATAGGATTGCCCATAAAACAGCTGTGTCATCGAAGTAATTTTCAGGAGGGAACTTTATGAGGAAATGTCTGTTGATGGCAGTAGAAGATATCTGCTTCTCCAAAACCTCAGGCGTTTTCAAACATGAGCCTCCCAAGAAATACACTCGCAGACCGAATTATCAAAGAATGTTAACAGTCAACTCTAAGACAAAGTTACAGCATTTTCTGTTGCAACTGATGAAAGTACACGTGTAAGTAATGTAGCTCAACTTGTAGTTCATATACATGGTGTAGATGAAAATATGCATACGATAGAAGAATTTGTAGAACTGGTACCTATGAAGAGAACAGCAAAAGAAGTTGACATCTTTGCAAGTTTGGTAGGGTCAGTGGATAGAATAGGACTTGACTGGGCTCAAACTGAGTTTCGCTACAGATGGAGCACTACGAATGCTGGAGAGGCAACAGAATGAAAGGAAAATCTAATAGCTATGGACTCAAACTTTCAATTTCATTCATAAACACAAATTAAAGAAATTTAGTATATCAGTCATATGAAATATATCTTTTGATGATTTTTCCTTAATTTACAGTTTCTCTGGATGAGTGGTTAGATAGTATAGGTAAAAATATGTTATCTAGACTGCGAACTGTGTACTTCCATTATATTTGGCCGGCCATTATAAATGAGTTTGACGTTCCTGGTCTACCACTTGTTCTTCAATGCTCAAGGGCTGTTCAAAATGAGAGGATGGGATTTCCAGGTGAAATTGACTGTGATACCCTGGACATGGACTTCATTCATACAGCTGGGAACCTTGCCTCTTTTATGTTTTGTAGCCTGAGCCACAAGGGTACATGCTAGGAGCATTGCCCTTTGCTGTCAGTTGCAATTATTTACCTACTTAAATATATAGTGAGGTACATCTCATACTTGTCACTGTTGATTAATACTATGTTTCAACATGATGATGATGATGTCTTTCCCTGCCCTGAGGCTTCTTCTGTTGCCCTTGTCCTTAGTCTGCTACCACTGCCAGGGTCCTCAAAGGAGGAATTTATGAGATAAACATTTAGTGGGGAGGGGTTTCCTTGAATCTTAAGTGGAGATGGGGGTAGTTTGAAAATCTTCTGCAAACATTTCCAAGTTTCTCAGACAAGACTGAAAGAGATTCATTTCATCTATCTGAAGAAGAGAGCCTCCTTATGGAGATCCTGAGATGTCTAGACAACAGGATTCTTGGCTTCTTGGCTGAGATCAATGTGTAGTATCTGTTCTTTGACTTCTCCGTGCAGAAAAGTTTGTGCGGAGACTGGTGCTAGTTTTGAACTGCCCAGAATGGGACCCCATTTCAAAAAAGACCTTGTATCAAATTTGCAGCCGTCGGGATGCAAATAAAAAGATCGGCCTTGCCGATGAAGTCCAAAGGAAAGTGGAGAATGATACATTTAAGATCAGCTTGACTGCAGGAGCTGTCAGAAGGTTACCAAAGTTGGTATCCAACCACCTTAAAGGGACTCTGTTCCCTGTATTTGAAATCCTTGACTTGTTGCCCTCCCAAGGCTAGAGCCCAGACCGCCTTGCAATTTGGCTCGTAGAATCTAAATGAATTCATGCCTTTCCCAAGGGCATTGCACACATTGTACATGCTGTTATCCAAGTGTATACATAACATATTTTTATTCTGATCTATTCCTATCTTTAAATCTATTCCAGACAATTCATATGCTGTATTTCTCCCATCTATCTACTTTGCCATTTCCATCTGTTCATACCTATTCATCTATCAACTTTTACTTCTTTTGGGTCTGGTGCTAGTTATCTGCATTCTAATCCAAGCTCAAACCAATTTTTTATGCTGATTTTCATGGAAAGCAGGTTATCCATCTTAAAAGATTGATGTTTTACAGTTTCTCCAAACCCTGGAAGTATATTCTTTCATTTTCATTCTACCTTACCCCCACCTTTCCTCTTCTCTTTCACATCAATCCTTCCTTACTTTTGCTGCTTCTTCTTCTTCCTTTTTCTCACCATTTCTTTTCTTTTGCCTTTTCTTACTTCCTTCTCTTCTTTTCCTCTACTTCTTAAAGGGAGATTTTTTCCAGATCGAAAAAAAAAAGGGAGAGACTTCTCCCATAAGTAGTCATTCCCATCCATCAGCGGAATAAAGGCAAGATTCCCTCAAGAAAAACAAATCAATTTGTCATGAATTCTACACATATTTTAATGACCATGATTTATTTTTTTGTACTTCTTTTGGCTGACAAAAGCTGATTGGATGAAGTTGTGAGGTTGCCATGACACCAGCTGTAGATTATCCAATGAGAACCTACTGATCATGTTTTCTTTCCCCATGACACAGGCATTTGTTTTTATATTTCTCACAAGACTGTTGCTGGAGATTAGTTTGCAGCAACAAGATTTCAGTGCATTATTCAAAAAAATTATGGTCCATTCATTTTATTTGCAAATCTGTAACCCGAATATAGGGCATTAGACTGGGAAAGGGCAATAAAGAATAATTTTTTTGTTCGTACTTTCTGGAATCTCATTATCAATGCACCTCGTATAAAATCCACCATTAAAACAGCAAATTCTTTATAACAGCACTCTTAAATCTCCGACAATGCCGTAATAACAGGATCTACTTCAGCTTCATATTCACTCCCTGTCTTTTTTACTGAATTTTACTTCTTTGAATTTTTTAAATATTTTTATCTTTCTTTTTGTTCTTTGTAAAATTTCTTCTTTCTTGGTTTCCTTCCTTCCTTTTGGATTTCATTTATTCTCTTCTGCTACCTTCATTCTTCTTCTTTCATTACTCACTTCGTTACCAGCTCCTTTTTCATTCATTTTATGTCCTCAACTTTTCCTCTCTTGGAGTTTCTCTCTTTTACCTTTGTTCAACTTTAATTATTTACCTCATTCATTTCCTTCTTAGTTATTCTTCCCCTCTTTTCATTCATTCATTGCATCATATGTTCACTCCATTTTCCATTTAACATTAGTTTCTTTATTTTCTTCATTCATCTTGCTTTTTTTAAAATTCTATCATTTACTAAAGTACTTGGACTAGTACCCTCATCTTCATTGTTATTGTCACAATGTTTCGGCCACTGTACCTGTCTTCTTCAGGTATCTGTCACGTTTGGTAACCTTCTGGGATTTTGAAACTGAACCTTTTATTCAAAGAGGTGTGGATTGTTCTCATTTCACTGTCCATGCCAGCGGGAGATATTTTGTATCAGTTGATTCTTCGGAGTTAATTCGCCAAAAGAATGAGAACTATCCATCACAGTAGATTGAATAAAGGGTCCAATTTGAAATCCCCAGTAGGTTACCAAGACTGAACAATGCTGGAGGGTATAACAGCCAAAATGTGACGATAGCAATTAAGATGAGGAGTCCAATAAATTAGTGAATAATGATGGTAATTCCACATCTCAGGAATTTAGACTTGAAATTCTCCTTGCTGCTTTGATAAGATTTTTGATCCAATTCCATTTTATTTCTTGCAAATGTTGAAATCTTGCCTATTTTCACACCGACCATGTTAGAAATTGCAGAAAGAGGATGGAAATCTTCACCGAACATAGCACCCAAATGATTAAGAAGAAGAGGACAGGTCTGGTTAGTCACTCAATGTCATGTTGGGAGTGATCAATTGAAAAATTAGAAAAAAGAGGTGATTAATTAATAGATTACTTCTTCCACGTTTTGTTAGGCAGTGATAACTAAAAAAGTCTGAGTTCTTAAAAAAACAAGTACTGGACACAAGCTAAGAGATCAGTTTAGCAAAAGCTTGTATTGTAAATTAAACCCCACACTGAAAACCTATTTGAAGGGGTATTCTAAAAACAATAAAAAAAAGTTTACTTTCTAGACGTAAAAAAGGAGTTAATGTTCAAATTTTCAGCCCTCTAACTCTACTGGTGCAGCCTGTATGCGTGACACATACACAGCCAGCCAGACTAAGTTAAAAACTTGAGAAACCCATGTTGATGTTGACAGTTTTGGTTGGAGGTTTCTCAAAGAGAACATTCATGAAAGAAGAGTATAAGAAGGGGGATGCAAATCTGTGAAAAAAAAAAGATGCCCTCAAATATCCCCCCCCTCCATGGTCCTCTTTGAGTGGACCCCAACCAACCACAAGCAGCTGTCAATCAATCTTCATAAATATTCCCCACCCACTTTTCTATGCTCATTACTATGCCCCACCCACCCACCAAGAAAAAAATAAAATAAATAAAACCTGGAATTCTGACTGATGGGAGAGAAAATGGAGAGGTGGATGGTTCCAATGGTCTGATGGTTGATGAAGAATATGAGACATGAGAATGGTAGGGTGGGGAAAGCAAGTGGTGATGCTGGGTGTAGGTGTATGTCCAGTGGGAAGATGAGTAATTAAATCTGATATCATGGCCTGTAGCCTGTTGCTAACTTACAGAACATCTTCATTCTCAAGGTCTTGATGTGTGTGTGTGTGTCTGCGTGTGTATCTGTCTCTCTTGATATTTTTCATACCCCTTTTCTCTCTATCATTTATCTCTTTCTCTCCTTTCACAAATCTTTTTTTCTCCTTTTCTTCATCATTTTTCTCTCTGTCTTTCACATCCCTTTCTCTCAGTAATTTTTCTCTCTCCTTTTCTCCTTTCCTCTCACTTTCACATCTCTCACAGTGATTTTTTCCTCCCTTTCTCTCTCTCTTCAGATCTTTTTTCTACTTTTTTCTCTCTCAATTACTCACATATTTTCTCTCTCTCTCTCTCTCTCTCAGATCTGAAAATGTCTCTATTAGATCTCTCAATATTCCCCAAGCCTCTCTCTCTCCAATTTTTTCTTTTTTTTTCTTGCTCAGATTTGTTTCTCTTTTAGAATTCCCCCTTTCTTTCTCTTTTTCTCTAATTCTCTCTCACTCTCTCACATTTTCCTTTCTCTCTTTCTTCCCATATTCTCAGACTTCTTCAGAGATCACTGACCAACAAAAGGCAAGAGAAGTAATTTGTTCACTGATCACCCCTTTTTCTAATTTTTCAATTGATTATCCCAACATTGTTTGCTGCCAAGAGACATTAGTTATGTGAGAGTTTCTATTGAGTGAATAATCAGACCTATCATTCCCCTCATTTTTGTTGCTCTTCATTGCAACACTCAAGATGTACACAAAAATTCATCTTTTTACCGATTTCACTGAACACAAAGATTGTATACGGGATTAATCAAGTCCAAAGAGGAATTGTAGTATTACGATAGTTGTAACTTAAAAAATGTTCAGAATTAAGACAACTTTATGGTGAAAGGAATATCGAAGAATCGTTTTGTCAGTGAATGGGACTTTTTTAGTTAAAAAGTCAGGATAGTGAGGACCATCACTATTTCAATCGATTGTAAGAAATATAATGCTCAAACTCAGTGGTGTCTTCTACCACTTCACTATCTCCGCGGAGAATGAATATCCGGAATATATCTTAGTGACAACCCTATTGCACAACAGACATACCACCCCCATTTGTTGCATGAACAAGTACAAACCACTGTATGATCCGTATGTTGGATGGTGCGTTTGACTGTTGACGTGGATGCATGACCAGAAACCTAACCTGGGCAAGACCAGCGAATAATGATATATTTTTTTATGTAGAGAACATTGAGTTGGGGGTTACATAAAATAATTGTACTGCACCATTATACTCAATTGACTATCAAACTTTCAAATCCTGTTGCCCTTGGATGAGAAAGCCAGACCCAGGGGGTAGTCAAATGCCCCGTTTGTCCATCCCTAGCAGACGTCCCTGCTCAAGATGTTTTAGATATTTTATGACTGCTAAATAAGCAGTAAAAAAAAAAAAAAAAAAAAAAAGTAAGAAAAGTAGCTTCAGACAAGATTTGAATTTGCATCTTGTATCCTTGCAAGTCTGGCTGACATGGACGGTGCCTTACCTGCTGAGCAGATAATATTCAAATTCAATCATATTGGTAATTAATGGTTCTTCCTTGCTTATTCTTTGGAGTAGTTCATCTTTCAACTTATTTTTGTTGCTCACAGATCAAGTAAGCAAAATTGATTGGAAATTATGGAGTCGCCTTCAACAAGATTTGAAATCACTTCTCTTAGACATCAATGACGTTTTTTTTTAAAATTGCACAGTATTTTAATCTATAACCTTTTATAATGATGCTCCCAGTGGCAGTGCTTTGCTCTTTGAACTATCTTTAATCCTATCCAACTCATATACCTAGAGGCTTAGCTGATGAAGGAAGGAGGGGCAATTTGAAAATTGCCCCCAGGCCCCCAATGGAGGAGCCAAGCCCCCAGGGCCCCCTAAATCTTCAGCTATGTTCCTGCATCTGCTATTCAGAATTCTCCATCAAACTGTTTTGAGACCTCACACAATAGCTCATCACCCCGTTCTCTCCTTCACTCTCTTGCTTTCTCTCTTTCTCTCTCAGTTTTAATTGATCTCTCTCTCTCTCTCTTTGATCATTTTCAAAGAGAAAATTCTCTTTAACCTTTGTCCTTAGGATTTACCCAACCTCTCTCTATAGATATATCTCTCTCACTTCAATATAATTGATCCCCTCCCTATATCTTCCTTTCTCTCTTTCTTGTTCAAAGCCTGCTCTTTGATCTTTATTTCTCTGGGATATCTATTTCTTCCCCCCTTTCAAAGCTTCTCCCTCTTTCTATCAAAGAAAAATCGAACTCCTTTTGGCCTATTCCCTCTTTCTCTCTCATCAATATCATTCATTTCTGTCCCTTTCACTCTCAGTCTCCACCCTCTATTCAAAGCTTCTCCTTTTCTCAATTGAAAACTTGCTTACCCCCTCTCTGAAATCTCTCTCTGATCTTTATTTCTTTGAATTGATTCTCTCTCCCTCTCTCCCTTTCTGAGCTCTCTTTCTCTTTCTTCCTTCCTCTTGAATACCTCACAGCTGATTCCTTTTCCATTAGATTCACTCTCATCATCTCTCTCTCTCAGGTCTATCTATTTCTCTCTCTCTCTCTCTCTCTCTCTCTCTCTCTCTCTCTCTCTCTCTCTCTCTCTCTCTCTCTCTCTCTCTCTCTCTCTCTCTCTCTATCATATATCTTCTTACCTTCTCTCTCCTCTAGGTCTATCTATCTTCATATCATTCTTCCACATCCAACATCACAAGGTCTCTAAAAAGAGTATCTGCTTCTTCTTTAACCTAAATAAATCCAATCTAAAATTGTTGAAAAGGATTTCTTTCTCTTCTTATCTCTCTCTCTCTCTCTCTCTCTCTCTCTCTCTCTCTCTCTCTCTCTCTCTCTCTCTAAAAGAGCAATTCTTATTTGTTTGTTTGCACAAGACTATACTTCATAGGGACCCATAGTTCAAAAGCAACTCTCTCACCATTTATCTGCCCACAGCTCATCATTCTTTGAGAGACTCTCATTCTATTTCCCCACGCTTCCTCCCTTGTTCCAAGATTTTCTTCCCTTTTAGTGAAGGATGGGGTTTGATGGGGAGACTTTTTATCCTGAGGATGGGGATCAGGTTTTGGGCTTTTTTATCTGGGGGTTACCATCAGAGAGACATTGGGTCATTTCTTTGGGCAAAAAGCATTCCATTGCTTTACCAGTGTTCCTTTGATATTTTTCAATGTTTAGAAATTAGGTTTATCAAATTGCTACAACTGAAACATATGTGAATACAGGGGGTGTAGGTGGTGGTGGTGGTGGTTGTGGTGATGGAGAATTTAAAACACCCCTCTGCCCCCTGGATCCCTGTGGATGGGGCCTCCTAAAACTTTATAAATGATAGTTCCAGACTACATTTTTACTAACATTATTCAATAAAAAAATCTCATTAAATGTTGGAAGGAGGCCCCTCAAAGAGCCAAGCCCCCAGTCCCCCAAATCCTCTGCTATACTCCTCCATGAATACATATGTGCGTGTGTATGTATGTATGTCTGTGTACACTTATGCAATGAGCAAGCTAAATCATGAATGTGTGTATGTACTAAAACATGTGACTATGTGTGTATCTGTGTTCTTCAATAGATGAGTGTTTGAAGATACGTGTATGTGTTAAAGTATCTGACTGTGTGTGTGTTTTGGTCTATGTGCTAAAACATATGCGTGTGTGTCTGTGTGAGTGAGTGTGTTCCAAATGCATGAATGGATTGATTATCCTTATGTTATCTCGGTCCCACTGCTAACTTGTCTACGTTAAGGGGGTGTGGGGGCTACGGACTGTCCTGGGTTTAAAATTACATTTTTCTTCAGTCTAATTCCATGAACATCTATAGAGTTCATGGAGTTTGTCAGCCATGATATGAATGATACTAGGAATACAGAACTAAAAGTACTTCTCAATTTCCAGTAAAAAAAGAAAAAAAGAAAAAAAGAAATTTCTATAAATACTAGCTCAAGTACCCAGCTTTGCCTGGGTTTACGTATCCTGTGCATGATGCCATTGCTTTTTCTATACTCTTCAGTTTCCAATCCTGTGCTTCAAAGGCAAGTTTGTGGACCATGGAAATTCATTCAACAAACAATTGAAAACTCTGCAAGAGCAAAATTTCAGCTCTTCAAGCACAGACATTTTATTGTAATAAGTTGGAGAAATAAAAATACTACTATTTTTTTTCAAAATTTCCAAATGTATGTAGTAACATGTTAAAATCCACAAAAAAACAAATCTATTTTGGTGGGTATAAGCATCAAAATGTTTTGATAAGGTAAAAAGTTACTCATTTGAAAATATTGAAACGATTCTTTAAACAAAATGAATGTTAGAACAAAAATCATGAAATGAAAGTGCTAAAATGTATCAAAATATCATTGAGCACTAAGGTTGAGAATGTATGTTTATCTGTGGAAGGTTCAAAATATACATTCTCATACATTTTGCATATTTTTTTGCTATAGTAGAAAGTTTCCATTTTAAAAACGTTAAGGATTAAAGATTAGCAAAAATCTAAGCAGAAACAATAAATTTCAGTTTGTAAAAATGATTATATCAATAGATTATAAATTGGCCTTCCCTTAAATTAGATATTCCAGTAGCTTCACTTAGACCAAATGTGTTCACAAACTCAGAGTAAGTGGTACACTTAAGTAGCTTCCCTTAAACACCAAAATATTCATCAAATGAAGATTGGGTAAAATTTGAAAAAACATCATCTTAGTCCACTCATATATACCATCAGGGAAGGTCATATAGCTTATGACTTTTGCCTCGAAAAGATGTACTCATTTATCAACTTTCAGCTTTCTTGGTGCAAAACTGTAGCAAACAACTTGGAACATACTTATGGACAGACGAACAGACATACATACGTAATACAAGTTTGAAGTCAGTTTTGAGTCTTTTTGAATTAATTCTCTTGGAGAATTGTTATTTTCATTGTTTTCTACCACAGAACTAGGAGTTGGTTTACTGACAGATAGAAGTCATAGTGAAACTGACATTTCTCTGCGTGCAAGCAGTGTACCAGAATGTTCATGAGGTTCTGGCCCCTTGCATGGAAGAACAAGAGATAATCTAACAGTTGACAAAAAAAAACAAGAATTAAAATGAAGCAAAGTTAAAATGAAAAATTCATAAATTTCGTGTTCCAAATTTATTCATCTTTTAAAAAAAGAATGGGAATTTGTATTTATTTGTTATTATTTTTGTTCTTAGCTGCAGAAATCTGCTCCATGAAAATAAACAGACATTTTTGTCACTTATTTAAGCTCCAATTCTCCTTCTATTTTTCTTTTTCATTCTCTTTCTTCTTATAAATTTTCATGTTTTTTTTTCCTGTTGTTCTCTTTTTTTTGTTCTTCTTGTCTTCCTTTTCATTTTCCCTTTACTTCATTTTGCTTTATCATTAGAAACTATCAACCAGAACTTTCAACGTAGGTTTCCTCAGTTTTTACATTATTCGAGTTCACTGGCTATGAATGTGTCACACATACAAGTCTCACCAATGGAGTTAAAAGTTACAAGGCTGAAAAATTAAACATTTTTTGAAGCCCCTCCCCCTCTCTCTTACTAGAAAAAAGATTTTCAATGTCGGATTCAATTTGCAATCTAAGTTTATGCTAATTTGGTTGTCTAGTTGGTGTCTGGCAGAGCTCACGTTCGTTTACTGAAAATTCAGAGTTTTTCAGTGCCACCATCTACCAAAGGGGAGAGAAGTAACTCATTCGTTGATCATGCCTTTTTCCAATTTTTTAATTGATCACCTTCAATATGGTATGCTACCACAAGACGTTGGTCACTTGACGGTTTCTATCGAATGACTAACCAGACCTGTTTATGTTTCAGGATTGAGAATTTACAAATATCCCACTCACTTGTTTTTTTTTTCTCACCTTTTCTTCTTGAGATCTCCCAGTTTTTTGTCTTTTTAACTCTTCCTCCTCCTCCCTACATTTCACCGCGGTCAAGTGCCAGCATTCTCCACAGTATTCTTCTTGAATCTGATAATGTTACTGGCTATAGTTTTCAGAAGGGTCAGTCAAAAAGTTTTTTTTTGGGGGGGGGGCAATTGAGCTCCTTCTTGTTGCATTGTTAACACAATGTTTCCGAACAATCCATTCTACTGTCTCCTTCAGGTGTACTATCTGAAAAATGATGGTGGGTGGTAAACAGAATTTCTCTCCACTAATACCAACGCTTATAACTTTGGATTCGGCTGTTATCTTTTTCTTCTCTTGCTAGGCCCAGATTTCCAAACCTGATCCCTGTTGAGTAATGGAAACCACATTAGGTGGAACACATTTTGTGTGATATACACTCAGTCAACATGTTGATGTGTTTTGCCTCTTTGTTCTTCCTCAGTTTCCAACAGTGTTCTCTGTCTATGATACGGATTTCTTCCTAGAGAAAGTTGTTGTCCAGATGGATTCAAGTCCTCTTTGGAATTCCAATTCTGCTAATCATTTTGCATCGCTCTTCTGCAGGGTTCCAAACTTGTCCATAATGATCGGTACAGCAGTCACCTTGTGTTTCATAATTTTTATTGTTTTTTGGCAAGGTGTTGATATTCTTTGAAATAAAGTAATTGAGTGTTGGGTCCCCAAAACAACTCATCACTTCTTTTTTTCTAGCCTTCTTTGCTTTCTTTATTATTAGATTTTCTCGCAGGAAAGGATATAGAAAAAGACAAGTTCAACTGCTAAGTTTATTCTTATCCGCAGCATCGGGATTGTCTTTTCTAAGTTCTGTCGAGGCTTTTAATGAAAAAAAAGTGCAAGAAAGCACGATGGTATACCACACACAAGCAAACAGATGTGTGTGTGTGTGTGAGAGACCAAGTTTTAGCAGGTGTATGGGGAAGAGCTAGCCTGTTCAGAGCAGATGCCAAAACACAAAGAACCAAAAAGTTCCAAATGACTTTCATCTCTAACTTGGTTGCCTTGCTGTACTGCTTAATTAGTGGCATCTTTTTTTCATCAAGCAATATCATTGCTAGAATAATGATTCTCTGGTTGAAGCATGAGACTGGTGACATCAGCCCTGTGGCGGACTGGCCCACTGGGATACCATGGAATCCCTTTACTGTGGGCTCTTCTTTGAAGATAGAATATCTATTGGTAGATATGTTTGCTTAGAAAAAAGATTAGTCTCACAATTGAAGCATGTTTCATCATTATAACGATGGCTCTTCTTTTTTTTATCTTATGTGAATGTTTATAGCCTTCATACAATAATCAAATATAAACTTGTTTCAGTTTTGATGTGAAATATGATAATAAAAACAAAGGTCACGTGCAACAATCATGTTGGAAATAAACATACAATGATCAATATTGAAAACACAGAGCTGGAGGAAGCAGACCACTGCATTAACTTTGGACAATGAATCTCCATGAAATCTTAAAAAGAAGAAATCATGCAAAGAATCATCCTAGGATGGCAAGCCTTTGCTAGCACAAGTTCAACCTTCAAGAACAGGAAAATCCCATTAATCCTAAAAAGAAGAGTTTAAAACCGATGCATCCACCCGATAGTCACCTATAGAGCTGAAACATAGAACCTAACTAAGAGACTGACCTTCAAATTGAGAAGCACACAACATTCACTTGAAAGAATCATGCTCAACCTTATGTGGATAGATCACAAGACAGCACAGTATATTAGTGAAAAAACAGGAGTCTGAGACATCGTAGAATCTATTAGGAAATTCAAATGGCAATGGACTGGTCATTTTGTAAGAATGGCAGACAACCGATGAACATCACTACTCACAACCTGGATCTCCAGGGATTATACGTGTGACCGAGGTTGGCAGAATACAAGATGGAGAGACAAACTGGACAAATTCAGAAAGTATTGGTTCTGCAACGCCTATGATAGAGAAGTGTGGCAATTCTTGAGGAAGGAGTATGTCCAACAAAGAATGTGAAGAGACTACTACTACTACTACTGATGATAAGAAGAAGAAGAAGAAGAAGAAGAAGAAGAAGAAGATACAGATCTATGAATCTAAAAAGAGCATTCCATAAATGAATGATTTAGCTACAATAATCAATGTACGCAAGATTGACTAAATCTTAGGATTAGGTTGGCCTTTTTTATACAATTTTCTAAGTAGACATTTTAGGCCTAGCTTCTAAGTTTTATTGATTGAAACCTTAGGATTTCAAAACCAGAACTAAAAAGAACTGCCCTCATAACTTGAAACAAACATGAAACGCTTCAGAAATGTACCAGACGTAGTCATACATAAAATAAATAGTCCTATACTGTCAATGGTGCTGGTCTCAATTTCTACCATTAACAATCTTTTCTTTCTGATTTCCAATGCATTTGAATTATACAAATAATGGCCCAATTCTTTCAGTTTTGCTAGTATTGATCCCAGTTTCCCTGATTTTCAATGAATTTCCACAATAAAATCATTTACATTGAATTTCTATTGTAAACCCATTAGGAATTAATTTACATTATAGATGTATTGTCCCTATTTTATCTGTAATACTCACTTTAATTCCTGACCAGCCTCAATCTCAGAGCGTTTCAGTGGTAAAATAATTTGCAATGCATTAGGTTAATGCAAAAGATTCCAGCAATCTTTTACAAAATCTTTTATTCATATAAATTCATAGCATTATATTCGGGTCTGGAGAATACACTGCATGGAGAAGAACTTCCAATTACATTTCCATATTTTCTTCTGTATCGCATTTTCAACTTGAGAACGGACAGTATAATGTTGAATCACCAGTTGAATTCCTTGCCCAGAAAAAGGTCTTTTCTTTTGTGTCGCGTTATTCAAACAGACCAATTGTTCACTGTAGCGCTACGTAGTAATGGTTTGTACAGCTTCCAGCTATTCATAATAAAGAATTCCCTTTGAATACTGCCAAACACAAATACCCCCCCTCTTGCTCTGCCTCAATAGATTCCATTCTAGTTGTGATGTTGAAGGATTTCCTCCTTCTAACTTTGATTTTCTTTGTTTGTTTCTATAGGTTCATGTAGAACCCTTTTGCTAGCTTCAGAACTTTTTCTAAGGCATGTAAATGATGTACTACAGTTGACTGATCGCACGAGCAATAAACAATCGTGTAAACTTCAAAGACACTTCTAAGATGTTGCAGAAGATGCTGTTGGGAACGTGGTGAATTAGGATGGTGCCAGGGAATTTTTTCTTTCAAGGTCCTTTGTTGGACATGGACCTTCTTCCAGTAAGAGGAAGACATAGGAGTGGTGGTGATGGGCCTTACCCTGCCACATTGGTCAGTGACGTGTTGGTGAAAGAGTTAGATATTTGCCTTTCCCAAAGGTATAAGTGCAAAACTGAGTTTGAAACCTGCTCGCTGACCCCATTCTACTTGCTGCCGAATGCTCGACCACTTATGGCCTAGATCTCTGTGCTTGAGCAGGCCTGTACAAAGCTGGTAATGCACCCAGGCCAGATAGGAAATGTAGGCCCAATTTCAAACTGCTCACAAAATCAGTGCTAAATACATATGGTTTATGTATGATTATATGTAGTGTACATAATGTAATTACAAGTAACAGAAGAGAATAGGGAAACCAGAACAATTTATAAAAAAAAGGTAATGGTAAGCTATTTCATTCTAAAATTTAAGACAATGCAGTAGACTAATGTAATAAGAAGTAGTAAATATAATTATAGTTCGTACATGTTTATTCAGTACCTGGAATTTATCTCTATTAATATTTTATAAATCTTTTTTTAAATATTGATATTTTGTGCTTCTGCCACCCCCTCTGTTCTGGCCTGACTGCAACGAATATTCCCTGAGTAGAGTCGCAATCTTGGCCATTTGATGGCCAATTTTGATGAATCTGGCTCTTTATACAGCATTTGGACATTACTTTTTTGGTTCGGCCTTATTTAAATTTAGGGCCATTTTGACATTTTTGCAGTACCATTTTTGAATAAATCCACATTTTTGGTGTGTTTTCCAGGGTTGCAACATTCTATAAACTATTAATATTATTGATTTTTTCATACTGCTATCCATCTTCATCTTGATGTTTCTGTTTTATTGCAACTTCATTTTGACTGTCATCGTAAAGTTGTGATAGGAAAGAACAACTGATAAATCAAAATAGAGGTAACTAGTAAAAATTTTTCTAATCAATGATATTGATTTACATTTCATCTAATAAAAATAAGTGATAAAACGATTTCTTTTATAAACCATGTTTGGATTTGGCCATTTTTGGCAGTTTTCGCGTCTTTCTGGCCAGAATTATGTCCAACTATCCGGCAACCCTGTCCCAGAATTGTCAGTCTCCATTCCTAAGTATGGGTAATCAACCCACCTCATTTTCCTTCTTCTCTTGTTTCCTCTTCTGTTAGCCTTCTCTTCCCATTCCCCAATTGTGACCAGAGTCTCAATCTTGGCCAACTTCAACCTCCCCGCCACCCTCTCAACAATTTATTTTCTCTCTTTTTGACCCATTTGCAGTACATTGTTGTTGTCTTCATCTCTCCGCAAAAAAAAAAAACACTGGTTGCCAAATTAGTTGAGTCAATGGCTGTACACTTGGGAGGATGAGAGATGCAATGGGAGTTAAGAAGAGGTGTAAGAAGAATGAAAGTGTTGTTAGCAGGACAACTCCAAGGACACCCCCATAACCCTCTCAGCACTACCCTTGACTTTGCAGACAACATCAGAATAACCCATGTTTCCAATAATCTCTTTTATAACAAGCTGACTGTTTTCTCCTGGTTCTTTAATGTCTTCTTTCCCTTCAGTCGTTATCTTTTTCATTTCCTTTTCATTCTTTTAGAAACCGTCGACCAAAACTGTGAACCTAGGTTTCTTCAGTTTTCAAGTTGGTTTGGCTGGCTGGCTGGCTGGCAATGAATCATGTGTACAGGCCACACCAGTAGAGGAAGAAGACCGAAAGCATTTACTCTTTATTGTGTCGATAAATCTTTCTTTTTTTTTTCCAAAATCCTCCTCCAATAGATTTCAAGTGGAGGTTTTCAATTTGCAATTCAAGTTTATGCTAAGATGATCTCTCGGTCTGTGCCCGGCAGCATTCATGCATGTTTGTAGGGAATTCAGACTTTTTTCCAGTGATCACTGCCTAACTAAAGGCGAGAGAAGTAACTTATTCATTAATCATCCCTTTTTTTTCAAATTATTCTATCGATCACTCCTGACAGGGCATGCTGCCAAAAGATAGCTCTCATGTGACGGTTTCTATCAAGGGACTAACAAGATGTTCTTATTCCTTTTTCGGATTTTTCTCCTTTTTTTTCTCCTCATAGTCTTTTGTCTTCTGTTTCCCTTACCTATCTACTTCTTTATTACCTCTGCCAACAAAGGTATAAGAGGTACATGTATTATTCACTCGTGTCCTTCTATCCGTCTGTCCAAGCATATCCCCAAAAGTTTTCAACGAAATTTCAGTGAAATTTACAGAGGTATGGGCTTTGGAAGAATCGATTGATGTTTTTTTTAATTATTCTGCAGGAAAAGAGGTTGAAAAGAAACAGTTGATAAAAGACTAAATTTAAATTTCAAGAGAAGTCACTCAATATTTTTTTATTCGAAGTCTTTTGCCTTGTTCTTTTAAATTTTTTTTATTTTCATTCAGTCTTCAGTTAGTGATTGGCATTGGCAGCGGCATAGAAGGAGAAAAACAAGTTGATATCTTTGCGTTCTGAAAAATCTTGGCTATCACTGTAACTTAATTCTTCTTCATTCTTTTGAACTTATCTTTTTTTTCACCTTCTTTCCTACATTTCTTCTTCTTATTGGCTGAGGTATACTCTCTCTCAGTGCTTTCTAGTTCTTTTCTTTTTTTCATTTTTCTTATTGCTCTTCTTCCTCCTAAAATTCTCAATATCTTTCCTCTCTTATTCTCTTTACCCTTTTTCTACTTCTTTTCCTCTTCAGGTATGATTATTGCTTTTTTTTCTTCTTCTTTTTCTCCTCTTTTGGTATAGTTATTGCTTTTTCTTTTTTTTTTCTTCTCTTTTAGCATGGTTATTGCTTTTTCTTTTTTCTCTATCTTCTTTTTTTTCTTGTTTTGCCTTTTTCCATTATTTCTTTGTTTTTTTCTTCTTTTTTCATCCTTTTTAACTTCTCTTTTTTTTGACATTCTTTCCCACGTTTCTTCTTCTCTTCATTGTTTCCATGTCTCCTTTGTTTTTGTCCTCTTTTTTCCCTTCTCGCCAGGACTTGTCTTTTTTTTCTCCTTCTTTTTCTCCAAGTCTTCTCTGCCACTCGTTCTTTTTTCGTTTTGTCAAACTCCGGTACAAAGTCTGGAGTTGACTTTGTTTTCTATCATAACAACCAGAGCAATCCTTGCAAAAATGAGAGCAGTAATTTGATAAGTAAAACCTACATTCCCTTATCATGATTTGAACTCATAACCAACCAATTGCTGGAAGGCTGTCTCAATGAATGAGCTAAATGGATAATTAACAAAAAAGTCATCATACACATATGCACAGGCTTATTTTATTCTAATAAATTAATATACTTGTACAAAAAAATATATATTTTGATTTTCTTATCTTATATAATTGGCCAGAATTTAACTTTTTCTACATAATAGAATAGATATATAGTTTTAATTTGATTTAAATTCATGTAATCAAAACAAGGATATGAAATAACTATTCTTTTACAATCAAACTTTTTTTTACAAAAATTAAGTAAATATGTAGTTTAAACTTTTTTCAGAAAAAATAGTTTTAATTTGATCAAAAGTTTATTTAATCAAAACAAGTGTGTAATACAACTATTTTTCACAACCAAAAGTTCAAGTAATGAAAGTGAAATCATTTTTTTTTACTAAAAATAAGTAAATTTTGCCAAATACACGATTTCAACAATGCAGTGTAGCATTATACAATACAAAAGTTGTGACAATCATCTCCAATCAGAGCAGAAGTAGGTGTGCTGTTTGACCCTGCAGCTGCCAGGCTGTTTCTCTCTGGGGTGTTTTAGTCATCTGCTTCACTTTCTTTTTTTCTCCCCGCAGAACGTTTTTTTCCCCCCACTGTTTTTCTCTGGGGCTTGTTAGTTATCTGCTACTCATTCTTTTTTTCTTTTTCCTTTTTGTTTTTCTCTGAGGCTTCTAAGTTATCTGCCTCTCTTTCCTTTTCTCTGACAGCCATCTTTACCAAAAATCATCTTCTTCAGCTAAAATATCCCAGCATGCTCTCTGTCTGTGCAAGGTCACTAAGTTTAGAAAGTGGGTTACAGTAATAGCCAAGATTTTTCAAAACGCAAAGATGTCAACTTGATTCTTTTCTTTTTTGTTTTGTTTCTGAGGTTGAGCGGAAAAGTAGCAGTGTCAGATATTGCTTATTTTTCCCAATTTTTTTTCCTTGGATCTGATAACAATTCTCCTTTTTGATCTAGAAACAGTGTAATATAAAACTCATAGTTTCACTGGAAGAAAAAGAGTCTCTTCAGAACTTGCTTTACCAATACCAAAGAAAAGTATGGAGACTAGAACAAAAGGAAGAGATTTGGAAAATCAGAATATATTGTTTTTAAAATCCCTGAAACCGTAACATGGTAAACAAGTGATGATCCCAATAAAGGACAATTAATACATTGAACCATAATAACTTGACAATTAAAACAAGGAAGAAAAAATAGTGAAGAAAATGCAAAGATAGCATTGACAGATACTGGGAAATAAATGAATGTGGTGACACAAAAAATCTTTTGATAAAGATTTTCAATGTTTAGTGTTTGGAGCTGTGAAGCTTTCTGGACTATATATATATATATATATATATATATATATATATATATATATATATATATATATATATATATGGTAAGGAACCAAAGCAAGATCAGGATTAAATGATATGAAACAATGTACAGATTTAGTTCATCATCTCTTCTATCCAGCAGTGTGTCTTTTAGAGTGTATAGTTGAGTTTAAGCCTATGGAGGATAAAGATTTTAAAGAACAAGAAATAATGCAGAATATTTTTAAAATATGCAGAATGTTTTTGCCAAGCAATCAAAAGTTGGCCTTCCTGTTGAGCTGCTGTCATTGATAATGATGGTGATTATATTATTGATAAGTAATATTTGATTAAACTTCCCTAGAATTTTTATCTCCTTTTTGGAAAAATATAATTTTCTGAACATGAAAATATTTAATTACTTTTCAAACACAGAAAAAAGTAACTAGTTACTGAACAACCAAATATATATATATATATATATATATATATATATATATATATATATGGATCCTCCTGAGGATCCTCTCAAGGTTAATACACTTATATTTTCTTACATGAAAGCAAAAATAACTAAGTGAATTTTGATTAACATTGCAAGATTGTTAGTTCTGACAGCAGCAAAGATTTATAAACGATATATATATGTGAATTATATATTGCATTGTATTATATATAAACTCATTTGAAATGATCTCTCATCATTACACGGATAATATATCACTCAATTTAGACATCATAAATAGAATAAACAATTGGAGAAAATGATTGTTTATTCTATTGACGTTGTCTGAATTGAATGATATATTTACCGTGTAATGATGGGATAATGTTTCAAATAAGTTTCTTTGTAATATAACACAACACATAATTCATTCTGTCGGACCAAATATGTCCATTTCCTGATACACGTATATATATATATATATATATATATATATATATATATATATATGTATGTATATCTATATAGATATATATGTGTGTGTATGTGTCTTTTATCATTATTCCGACATACATATACATATATCTGTGCTTGTATACATCTGGATGTATAATTATGCAGTATATTTTCTTCAATACATCTTCCATCAAATATGATGAACAAATAGCATCTTTTCAATGCTAATGTAAATATATACTTATATATACTCACACAAGATCACAGATTTTGAAAGATATTGGTAACACTCACATAAACATCCACTACTAATGTAATATTATCAGTGTTTGTAACTCGGCTAAGAAAACATTGTCTGAAGATGGTCACATTGCTAATGACTGAGAGAACACTCACCACAGAAAAGAACTTGTAAATATACAGGGGCGGGGCCCTAGGTACCGGTAACATGGGCTGTTATCTTGGGTGTCAAGTACTAGAAACTAAAAATAAGAAAATTCCTTGATGTGAAGTCAGATTTTTCAGGAATATCTGACAATTATATACTTTCTACTAAAGTAAAACAAAGAGAAACAATAGGCAATGGAAGTTCTTGTGACCGCCGGCAACATCAGCCAAGCTTTCACTAGTTAGATGAGATAGAATGCTCGTAATAGCTGGGGCCTGAGAGCGAAGGTAAGTAGAGTGAGGCAAGACTGCTAGGAAATCTCCATGTCATGCTTGCCTTCTGTTTCATAATATGCATAGTCAATTTAGCTGGTACGAACCCAAAGAGTAAAATGTAAAGATACTAATTATTCGTCAGCAATGTAAATAGACTAACTCCTCGTCATAATTACGGATCTATCATATTTCCACAATGATGATCCAAAAATCCAATTCTGTGTCAGTACTGTTCTCATTTACCCAATTATCGTGATAAATCTTTTATTCCAACATATTTTTTTATCTCACCTTAAAACATGAATAGATAAATGAGAAAATACAACACTTTAAAGAGTGCTTAAGTTCAGCTTGCCTAGGGCACCAGAAACCCTGAGGCCAGCCCTGTAATTAGTATATACTTCATGTACTCATACATATTTAGTCCATGAGAATTATTTACAGATATTTCATATATAGCCTATGTATAATCATCGATTACCTTTCTTCACCGAATAGTTTTTCTTTGTCCTACTCTTTGTATGAGAGGTGAAAAAGTTGCATTTAGGAAATTCATGAGTGGGAAAGATTTCTAACTGTATAATTCATTTCTTTGACTTAGATACTTCATTATATCTTATTCATACATATATATATGTTTGTTTCTATATATATATATATATATATATATATATATATATATGAATATATGTATGCAAAACATATATATATATATAAGATGTCTTTCCATTAAGCAAAATAGATATAAATATATGTATGTGTATGTGAATTGATGTATGTATACGCAGATAATAAATGATTTTTCCTTTTATTTTTCAGGTAAGTGAAAGACGCTTCTTCATAATGGAACTATTGATCTAGAAAAAAAATTCGGAATGAAAAAAAATGAAAAGGGAATCTCGCTATAAATGCAAGTATTTTTTTTTTTTTTTTCTCCCAGAATCTGAAAAGCTACTTTCCTTACTTCTTATAAAACGTCATATTCCTGAAAATCCTGGGGCCCTCTCGCTAGCTCTGTTAAATGAAGCTTCTCCAAGAATTACCTCGATGAAAATATCAACAACGTCACACTTGGCTGATTTTGATCCAATAGGATCATCCCGCTAAATCACTTACGATAAGCCCGATCCTTCCTAAGATCACTTGGTATGTTTGTCTCATGCCTTAGCATTAACTTCTTGGCACGACTGAATCTGTATGTTATCAAATCTGGGTGGGCTATGTGAGATTGAAGATGGTACCTTCTCAATCTCGAGAAAAAAAAAAAAATTAATATAAAAGGCGATTGAAAAAACTGGAAAAGCCATTTCAACACTTGTAGCTTTTGAATATGATATTAACAGATGTAAAAAAAAAAATGTAAAATTTTTGCATCTGTCAATCCTAAAAACATGTCAACATGTGGCGGTGCATATTTTTCTGTTTATTTGTTCTTTTTTTTTAAAAGAATGTTTTATTTATTGATCGATCGAAATCCAAGGAGGAGGGTGTTGCTAAGAGTCTCAAATCATGCCACCAATAATGGATCTAATCTTGGCAGATCAGGAAGATGAAAGAAAATATGGCATTTCTAATCTTCATTTCATGTCTCCCCCCACTACCAATTTATTTTTGCAAAATTATCCCGCCTCCCCTTTACCACTTTCCTTTCTTCCATTTTGTTTTGATTTGTAATTCAGCGGGAATGGGAGTTTCCATCCAAGCAGTTTGCCGTGAAGGCATATGACAAATTGAGGTTTCCCCCCTAATAAAATGGAAGAAAAAAAAAAAAGAAAATTAATAGAAGTAATGTTTTTGGACATTCCGATCTAGTTTTAAATTTGACTTGATTTGAAATTAGGAGTGTTTCGATAAAAATGAAATGCTTCTTGAAAAGAGAAAAAAAAAAAAAATGTATGACTCATTCACTTTCAAAAAGGTGAAAAAAATTAACGTCTGAATTAAATTTTTTTTCGAAAATTAGCATAAAAAGACTGCACAACTATTTTTAATTATTACAATATCAATTACCGCAAATTTTTTTGATAATGATGATGATGATGATCCCTCGGTATATTTGTCCAATGCCTTATTATTATCATCATTTTTAAAGCTATCAGCCGCTACTG
The DNA here is from genome assembly GCA_963457665.1 of Thysanoteuthis rhombus. Lineage (NCBI taxonomy): Eukaryota > Metazoa > Mollusca > Cephalopoda > Oegopsida > Thysanoteuthidae > Thysanoteuthis > Thysanoteuthis major. The sequence goes on along the minus strand of OY735198.1, from coordinate 53,020,693 downwards.
GCATCAAAACTCAATGATGATGATGATGATGATGACGATGGCAATGACAATGTGAGACGAGACAGAATTGGATAGCATCTACACAGGAACATCTGCAAACATTATAACGCCCCATATGCCTCCGAGTAGATACGACCAGTGGATTAGAACATTTCTGTCAAGGAATTGGAGAAACTCTCAAAATATAAAGATCTTGAAATAGAAATCAGTAATACGTGGGAACTTGAGACTAAAATAATACCGATTGTTGTTGGAGTCCTTGGATTACTCAAAAAAGAGACCAGTGAACTTGCCGACAGCGTACCTGGAAAGCCCAGCGTATATGAAATACAGAAAATAACTCTTAATTCCAAAATTCAGAAATTCAAAAATTACACACAAAATTGTTGTCAATGGGAGTATATTTACTATACCTTGCATACATCACATTATGTATATATGTAGAAGTATGTTTGGCAAAGTGTTGTATTGTCAGTATATTTTTTATTTCTCAGAAGCTCGAACTGTCATAAATTAAAACATTGCCAGCCTTAGATATCTGGTTGAGACCCAGCTGATGACTTACATAAACTGGAATTAAAGCGAACAAGAACATCATTATAATATTAATAATAATTCACCAAAAGTCCGTCCATCTGTCTGTGTGTGTGTTTGACAGCCAGCCTCAAAAACCACTCTGACCCTATAAAATTTTCTGCATGTACCAATATGACCCAGAGAAAGGTTTTTAGCAAATTAGTTTTTGAAAAATCACTGCCCAAAATATGTCTTAAGGGGTTTCAATTTACAATATGAAATGGACAAAGTTTTGAGCCTGCTTTTTCATCTAATGAAAAACTGCTTAATCAGTGAGCAAGAAGAAACTTCTTACCATTCATGGAGAGGATGGGAGAGGAAGAAGGAGATATCTGCTCTTGCGAACACTGGGTCTTTTGGTATTTTTCATAGGGACAGACTGAGAGTATGAGGAAGGATGACTTTTTGTTTATTTTCTGTTGGGCAGTGTTATTTATAGTTGTATATATTCATCATTTTTTCGAGAGCGTGAAAAAAACTTTACAAGTCACAAATATCACTTTTTAAAAACAGGTTAAATAAAACACCATCTGATTTCCATTCATCTATCTATATATTTTCTTCATTCTTTTACTTAATAGCAATTTATCCTGCCTGTTAGGGCGGGTATTCAGCAAGTAATTGTAATCCTCACGTACACTAATTAGCAGTACGTGTTTGTACTCTGGCAATATGTCATACTGCAGATGATCAATTAAGAGATTGAAAAAAGGGATGATTGATGATCAAGTTTCTTCTCTCGCCTTGTATTGGGCAGTGATCAATGAAAAAATCTGGATTTCCAAACATATGCATGAATGCTACCAGAGACAAAGTTAGGGAACAATTTAGTATAAACTTAGATGTTAAATTGACACCCCCACCAAAAAAACCTGGGGTTGTGGTAAAAAATACTGTTTTTTTGTTGACATAAGAAGTAAATGTTTTGATTTTCAAATCTTGATATTGGTGTGGCCTGTACGCAGTTTTGATGGCAGTTTTTGCTGACGGTTTTCATTGATAACGATGATGATCATGATGATATACGATAGTATTCAAACTGATATTTTGATCAGAGAACCAGCCGATAATTATGGACTCTAAGAGTGAAGAAAAGATAGAGGTGGAGGAGGACTCATCTGAAGATTAAAGATGAAATAAACAAGACACACAAAGAGGTAGCTAAGGGAGAGGGAGGAAGCTATTTTAAAATCCCACCCCCTGACTCCTAAAGAATAGAAGCCCAAAAGCTTTACAAAAAGTGGTTCACCTACTGCATTTCTCCTGAAATGATGAAATAAAAAGGATACACACACACACACACATATATATATATATATATATATATATATATATATATATATATATATATATATGATATATAGATATATATAGATATAGATCTACAGATATATGTTTATGGACATACATATACACAATTTGTATAAATGATAATTTCTCATTTGGCATAGTTTATCACAAGTGATTGTGTATATCTCTTTATTACAAATTTTCCTTTTTCATCAAATCACACTTATTGTTGAAAGGGGGCCTCCTTAAGTAGCCAAGTCCCCCTGGGCCCTCAAATCTCAAGTTATCTCTAGCTATGCCATTGAAGGTACAACATATTAATAAATGCCACTTGTGTGTAGATTAAGCTATCTATCATATAAGTGATTATAACACATCAGAAAATAGCATGCAACTAGTTCGGCCACCAAGCAAGCTGAGATCATTACATATACAAGTTAATATCTGTAAAAAGATAAATAAGAATATTTGAATTTCCATGTAACTATTTCCTTAAAAATGATGAAAATTTGTTTCAATAAAAAGGGTCCATAGTTTCAAAGGATAGAATGCAGGTAGTTTTATTTGCAAAACTTTTACCCTTGAATGAGAGAGTCAATTGTTCCAGAGAGCAAACCAAGAAAGTCACACAATTGTTTAAATAAGTATAGAAACTTAGCATGAATTGGTATCAGACCATCTATACTGAGGGATTCGATGAGGATTGAACCCACTAACAACAACCAGCCTGCTGATTGCTGCTTCACGATGACTGTCCCGATATGATGTACTCATTAATTACAGTGGAAAAAAATTCACCGATATAGCTGGATTGATATATTTCTTTTTTTCTTTTTTTCAAAAATTCTGAATTCAGAAGAAGTGTGCATAGTTTGAAACGGTTGGCAGGAAGTATTTTTTCAGCAAAATCCCCAAGTTAAAGAGCCTGCTGTTACAACCAGTGAACCATGAAAATCACGCTGTTTATTATCAGCATAGATTATAGACATAATGAATCTTTGATTTGTATCACCAATCTTATGAAACTAGCTCACAAAAACATAATTTCTCTAAAGTCAAAAGGGTTGCTTAGATATTAACAGAGAACTATTTTGAATTATTTAAAGCTTACTCAATTTCTTCCACAATCTATTGTACAAACTTTTGCTGGAATGGATTATTTACCACTAAAGCCTCTCGGCTTAGTTTTGGCAAGGCTCCCTCTGACTTTGCCTCAATACCCTACCCCTCATTAAATAGAATAAAGAGACATCAGCACATTAAATGATACATCATACTATGTATATCACTGTGCAACTTTTCATAAGATTTTTTTGTTCACGGGTAATAAGTGTTTTTTTCTGAATGATTATGTCTAAAAAGGATAGAAAATATCAATTATTCCCTTCAAACTTTGCTAATGTGACCAGGACAGTGATAATTTGAAATCTATTTTCAATCGGACAACAGGCAAATTTGCACATTTTTAATGGCACAATTACATATGAATATCACTATTCTGGCAACAAAAGGAAAATTGGAAGGGAATAATAGCCATTTTCTATACTTTTTACCGTGTTATCTGCTCAGACGTATACTCATTTCCATCCATGATATCAATTTGTAAGTTTCGATGGAATAATCAAATAAGCAATAATCAGTATTGTTAGCAATTCTTTTAGAATTCAAGGAAATATAAATAAATCATATTTGTTTCTCTGGAATCTTTCTCAACAAGTTTATAAACCTAGCTAGTTGGGTAGGTTTCAGATAGATACAAAGGAATGCACAAGACCTGAGAAACTTCCTGGATTCCAGTGGTTTGCCATAGAAAAAATACTGATATTATACAATTATGATAATAATTGAAAATTTAGTCAAGAAAACCAAACATATTTTCAAACACATGCTCAACTGTCACTAAGTATGTGACACTTTGCTTCTGAAGAATGCTGTGAGGCTATAAAATGCTGGTGGGCTATTTTCCTACTTATATGAAGCTTCATCTGATTGTGATTTTTATGTTTTTATATTTTTTTTATTTGAATTTATTTGCTTTTTTTTTATGTTGAATATTTAGGATATGAGACAAGGTAAAAAGAATGATCATTTAAGGATTTTTTTTTCCACCATCACTACCATAACTCCACTAAATGAACTGGCTTGTTACCGCTTTCACAAAACAAATATCAAAGCTCGACAAAATGAAGAGTACATCTAAACCTGATTAGTCAAATATTTAATTTCCATTTTGGGGAGATTGTTTTTTTGTTTTTTTTTACATCCTTCCTCTCTTTTTTTTCATTCTTCATCTCTCCTTTGCTTCTTCTTCTTACTTCTATTTCTTTTCCTGTCTCTGCAAAACAATTGAAGAAACGTCGGAAACAAGGCACACAGTGACATACATCCTGGCAAAAATCGATAATTTTCAAGCAACCAATGAAGAATACGTTGTTTTTTTTTTTCTCATTCACTTTTGATTACTTACCTTTTATTACATATTTTCCCAATCATTATTATATATTTTCTCTTTTAATTCCCCATCTTTTAAGTACTGAAGGCAATACAAGAGTTCATATGTTCGTTGATTGAATCTTCCAACTTTGCTTTTTAGGGAATCTTTTCTTCTTTTTTTTTCTGGCTTTTTTTTTTTTTCTCATTTTCCCTGATGATGAGATAGTAGGTTTCTTTTTGCATTTTTCTACCTCATTAATATTTCAAGATTTCTTCAAGCCCCCAACCTCACCCACCCTATAACAAATGGCGATGGTTGCAAAACAGAAGTGCAGGGCCTAGGGGTGACCAACAAAGAAGAATGGTGGACAATAAACATATTGCATCCATTCATTGTTGAAGAACGCAAGAGACATAAAATCAAAGCAAAATCATATTATAAACCATTTTGTGTCAGTTCCTTAATAGAACACAAACGTGGATATAACGAATATCATAAATATCTTGATGTATGACTTAGATGTCTACAAAATTAGATGTATATCTTTACTATATCTATTTGGCAATCTCAGAAAGAGACAGATTATTAGAAACCATCGACCACTACTATCACAAAAACTGACTACATATGTTTCTTCAGTTTCTAAGCTAGTCTGTCAGGCTGGATGGCTGCCACGATACATACGTACAGACAGCACTAATGAAGAGGACACAAAGATTTCAACATTCAATCCTTTTTATACAGAAAAAAACAACATTTTTTACCCATCCCACCAAATAGGTTTCTAGTGGGTGAGTTTAATTTGCAATGCAAGTTTACGCTAAATTGATCTCTAGTTTGGGTCCAATAGCATTTTTCTGAAAATTCAGACTTTTTTAGCGATTAAAGCCCAGCAAAATGCAAGAGAAGTAACTTGATCATCTCTTTTTCCAATCTTTTTAATTGATCACTCTCAACACAGCATGCTGCCAAAAACCGATGGTTGATTATTCGTATCTGTTGATATCTGCTCTTGTATTTGTGCATGTACCGTTGTTCCCCACTTATATCCTTACTGAGGGTGTCATTGGTTTAAGTACAAGCGAGCAGTTGTTACTAAGACCCAATTCCGGCTGAGCAGGCCTGTCAAAGCTTCATTTTGATTACAACATTGGGTATTCCGCAATTATTATCCATCTGGGCACTGACCGGGCTCCATGTTGCTTAACTTCAGTGATCTTACTGAAACTGGTGTTTCCAACATGGTTTGGCTGTAACCTCGTCACGTCAGGGAGAGGTTCCTCACTCCTAGCCCTTGTGCTGAGTACCATTTTTAAATCTTTGGCTGGACTCGACATTCAATTGAACTACAGTGTGCACTCTACCACTGGGCGACAATGATTGGTGATATCTCTCTTTATACTTCCTTTACCAACATTTATGCACAGAATTACCAATCATAAGCTATTTTCTGACATAACCAATGTTCTTTCTAATTTTTAGAAGTCAGTGTGCACAAAAATCTTATGTTATGCAGATTTATTTCCTGTGCTGAAAACATGTGTGCACTGAATGCATATGAAATGTAAACTTCAAATCTCTCATGGCTAATAAAACTGTATTGACACATTTCTACATAATGCAAGTATTATTGCATTCTGCAATGTTACATATTCGTAACCAGCAACCGAAACTGTCTCCAAAACTATCAACATAGGTTTCTTCAGTTTTCAAGTCAGTCTCTGTCTGTATCACATGCACAAGCTGTGCCAATAGAGCTGAGAATCTGAATATTTACTCCTGATTATATCCAGAAAAAACAGAGGTTTTTTTTCATAAATTCTCCCCACCAAATAAGTTTTTTGTGGGGTGGGGGATCAATTTATAATCCACGTCTATGCTAAATTGGTCCCTTTGTGTATATCTGGCATCATTCACGCTTGTTTTTTGAAAAAATTTTTTTAGACTTTTTTTAGTAATCACAGGCCAACAGAAGGCAAAAGAAGTAACAAATTCCTTGATCACCCCTTTTCCAATTTTTTTCTTCTCATCACTCCCAACACAGCATACTGCCAAAAGATGCTGGTCAGGTGAAGGTTTCTATTAAGTGACCAACAGAATCTGTTTAGTTGAGATTTCATTCTATACTTTGAACAACTTTTGTTGTTCTCTTGAATAAAACATTAATGGGTATTTCTCATTTTTATGGGATGAAATGTCGAAATCAATTAATAGCAATAACACACATCAATTCACAGATTATTAAAGTCAATGAAAATGAATATCATAATTATTATCGTTGTTGAAGTTGCCGAATGTATAAGTAAATTATTAATAACACGCATTAATCACAGCTTAGAGGGAACTATAGACACAAGTAATTGCATATTTTCAATGTATTTTTTTGTTTTGTATATAGGGATAAGTTTGATTAAGATTATGACAGATTATTGGTTCATTGGAAGAGGTGGACAATGGACAGCATTATCACGATTCGACTCGAAAGAATCAACCGATATGAGATATTCTCTGGTGTGGACAGTCAATATAGAATAATCTGAGGTAGATTTTTGTCATTCCATTGTTCAAGCCTGAGGATATCTCAATCCAGATAATTCTTTCTAGTTAATTCGTCGTTGTGATGGCCCTTGTTTGCTGTGGAATGAATAAATAGTTTGGTTGGAGACTCCCAGAAGGTTACCAACTTCGAGAAAAGGCCGAAGGGTACAACAGCTGGAACGCTTTGACTATAACAACAAAGATCTGGACACTAGTTTGTGTAAATCTACGTATAATAATGGTCAGAGAGAAGGCTATATTGTCCGAAGCATTCGGCAGATGTTAAGAGATATGTAATGCTGGTCATTGCTTACATGACTAACACAGTTCTCTCATCATGTTGGTGGCCATAGAGAACTGTGTCAGCTGTTCACAGTCAATGTATTGACTGATGACAGGGGAAGGTGAACTTTCTAGGAACTTTTAAGGTTGCTCAATTTGCTTTCTAGTGACAGACAATGATACAAGGTTGACCTTCTGCTCTTCAATTTTCTCAATGCATAATTGAAAAGGTTGGCACTTGTAAGTCTACTGGATAAATAAGTTGATCAATACGTTGGTAGAACAGGAGCAAAATGTCGTCGGAATGGTGGAAAAAAAAAATTAAATGAAAAAGGTGAATACTAATGGCATTAACTTTTGGCTACTTTAGCTGGTCAAAATTTGGCAATTCCAACAAATGTAAGCATCCTCATCATCATCATCATCATACAAAGGAAGGTCAAGCGTCAGCAAGTTCCCCATAGACTAAAACACATATGTCAATATTCTTATGGTAGGGTTCAAATATGCTTTAAGGTTTGTGATATTCACTCAGCTTAATTTCAAATTGTACAAGGGAGAAATAGAGGGTTAGTGAGATGGAGAGAAAAAGGATGGTTTCATGCCTTTCCCAAAGGTATTAATGTGAAGTGAATGTAAACAGTGTCAAACAGGTTTTGAACTTGGCTCACCGAATCCATTTTCTGCACTGTTAACTATTGCATAACTCACAAGTACATGTCCGTACTTATATATATATATATATATATATATCATAAAGAAATTGACAACTTGGGAACTAAGTTTTTGCTCAGACTCATTTACTTTCGGAAGTGAGCTAACGGAATAAGCTTTTGGTAGGATTTGATCCTGCACCTTTTATACGAGCAGTCTTTAGCTGAATCTGCTCTAACCGATTGGGATACCAAGGCATATACAGTTGACAGAATCCGGAATAATACTCTCAACTCACCTCTCATTCTGATCAGTGGTTAGTTTGTTTGTATTCTGTTAGTCTTCCAAATTATTTGTATTTTTACATATTTCCACATTTTGTTGTTCCCATGTCAACAGTATGACATATATGAATAGATATTAGTATCTGACAACATGATAAAAAAATTCAGAACCAAGTTCTTGCTCAGACTGATTTACTTTCCGTAGTGAGTGAATGGCATTGATCGCAAAATAAAGAATGAGTCACTGGTAGGATTCTGCATCATATATATATATCATTGAATACGGTAACCTACGAAAGTAAGCCTTGTGTTTCAAAAAAATTAAATGATGAGTAATGTAAAATAACATCCATAGATAATACATTATGATAATATCTTACATAAAATATCAAACTATATGTATGACATGAGCCGTATACTAAAATCATAGTTGAAAGGGAGGTGGTGTTCGATCAACACTGCTGGAGTGTAATATCAATATAACTGTTTTGTTTTTAAATCCTCAAAATGGTTACATGATAAACAACATATGATCCCAAGAAGAGGAAAAATGTACCATGATAAGAAGTATACGTAAAACATAAGAAACACTGAAGAAAACTGCATAAATTACATTAACAGGCATTGGGAAATGAGTTAAGGAAATGGTATTCCTTGCAGCCATGCTGTTTTCCAGTGTAGGCGATTTCTTTCCTTTGGAAGCCTTCAGTGTGCCCAAAGGTGGGGGAGTGAACTTTGGGGCACAATATGATAATAAATAAGGTATGATTTAAATATATAGTTCAGATCGATGATCTCTCAATGGGGACAAAGGCTCCAGGCCTCCCACATTTAATCTCTAATTCCTTGTTGAAAGAATCTGGATTCTGGATGGGAAAACCTCTGTCAACAGCTAAACTAAAGCTCAACCCTTATAAAGTCTTGGTGAGCAGTCAGTGGATTATGGCAGGGTTTTATATACTACAAGATCTCAAAATAAAGCTAGACAATCACTGCAGATCTTTATTGGCAATGATTTGGTCAATATAAAGTAAGTTTTTCTTTTAAAATGATAATGCAAGCCCTCACAGTAGGATATGAAGCCCATCTGGGAAGTATCCACCCTTATCGAGAACAGGTTGCGCAGTCTTGATGAGCATGTTAATTGAATCCATTATCCGAATTTTCATGTATAACAACATTGATTAAACTCTTTAATGAATATTTTAAATCCATAAGCCAAAATTTCTAAGCTATATCTATTCAAAATTTATAAGCTAAAATTTATAAGCTATATTCATGAGGTGCATGTAATCATTTCCATCACTTTATGTATATTCATTTTATACATACATGCATACACATATATTTAAATATATACACATAAATTCATGTGTTTATAAATATATATGTACAACTATTTGTTTGTATGTCCACTTACTCTCTTTCTTTCTTCACTGATGTTTGTATAGATAGCTATTTCGTAAACAGAGTGATTGATATATTGAAACTGGTCTTTTTTGAGAAAACCAACCATCATTACATGACAGAACTGGAAAGATGTACAGACGAAGAGATCTGTTAATTCAGGGTTTGTTTTTTTTTTCTAATTGATACCCAATTGTAATTCTGGTTCTTGATTTAAAAAAGTAGTATTTCTTTGACCTTTAAATAAAAATCAACTTGTTTTTTTATCCCTATTTTATAAATTCAGTCATTGAGCACCTTAATAGGTTAGTCTTGAAAGCGTTAAAAGAAGGGTCAACCACTGGATATATACCTGTACTATGAAATGATAGAAGCACAAACAAATAGTGGATGTGAATATAGAAGCTTTGTTAGAGATTTACAGGTGTGTGTGTGTGTGGGGGGGATAGAACCCCCTAGGGGTCCCCCTCTAACTTTTAGTGAGATTTGTCGGTAGAAATGCAGTAGGTGTACTACTACTTATAAAACTCTTTGCCCCCCTACCGTCATTCAACCTTTCCTAACCCCACCTCTCATAGTGCGACTCCCCCACCCTACTCAGCTACACTATTTGAATGAGATCTTCTGATCAAATTATGGTTGGATTGAAAGAAGGTCAGACTATTGGTGGTTGGATTACAGAACTTGTGTCTTTTTCTAGGTTATCATAAGAATATCGTAACTTAGCGCCACATATCGCTACAATAGCTGGCCACCCAGTAAAGATTGAACTCGAGAAGAATGCATAATTTTCATTTTCTCTTATTGATAAGAGAAATCGATACTACTGTTATTTTTAGGTGTTTACCTTTGTTGATAAAATCACTCTGAGTTCTTACCAAAAGTGATGGTAGAATCTATTGTTATACAACATCCATTGATTTGTTGATAATGGCTACGTCAATGTTGAGAAATGGTTAGACAGCTAACATTGGCAAGATATGTTTGATAACCATTACACAAAGACAAGCATTCATATACATGTATGCAGTACATAACTTCCTACATACATATGTACATATATATATATATACATATATATATATATATACGCACACATATATATTAAGAAATGGATACATAATCCGACTGAATAATCATGAATGCGTTATATCATATAAAACTCTATTTATAATGACCTCCCGTTATTTACAGAGAATGTGCCTTTTGGCCTAGACAGCATAGAATAGAATATACAATTTAAGAAAATTGGGGCTGCTGCAAGAATTGAACCTGTGACCTATAAAATTGTTACTTTAACGTTGCGTCACTTTTCCCATCGAGCTGAGCTGTCCAGCAGAAAGGCGAAAACCCATATAACTGTTTTATTCATACATTCTTATCTTATTCATTCACTATCCATGTCTGCATTATTGTTTCTTAATATGGACAATTATACTATCAAGAAATGGATGTATAATCTGACAGAATAATTATTAACGTGTTTTATTTTTTGAAATGACCTTCCGCTATTACTCAAAGAATGTGTCAGTGGGAGGTGTGTTTGTATGTTTGTCAGTCATGCTTTAAAAAGTTCCTAAACATGGGTTCAGCCTAACCAAATTTGGCATGCCTATTCAAAGGATCTGTGGGGAGAATTTAAAACAAAAAGATTTGAGAAAAATATTTTGAAAGAGTTTTAGAGGAATGGTTTTATTTACAATCTGTCTATTATACCAAAGTGGAACCTACTTTCTCTCCGTATACATATCTTCTTACTTTATACAAGTATGTATAATTCTTTTAGGGATGTAATGTAAAGGAAAACCCACTCTTTAAGGGGTCAAAAGTGATGGAGAAATTTTCCTAGAATAAAATGAAATGAAAATGTTTTGATAAAAAAGCATTTTTAAACACTTTAGAGGGTACTCTATCTATAACGTAACTACAATGCAAAATTGGATCCTCACTTTCCATTCAATATATATATATATATATATATATATATATATAAAAGCAAAGGCCCAAATAACTGCTTTCACACCAGACTCAAATCTTGTTTAATCTCAGTCTATTCGTCTCTTTCAACGCGAGAGTTATGTATTGAGAAATATATGATCCAACAGAACGATATTCATTTTGTAATACATAACTGTCGCGTTGAAAGAGACAAATAGACCGAGAATAAACGAGATGGAGATTTGGAGTGAAAACAGCTATTTAAGGCCTTTTCATTACTGGCGGCTGTTTAGCTCAATGGTAAGAGCATTGCTATGTTGAAGCAGCTACCCTAGCAGTTGTAGGTATTTAGATAGTATATATGTTTTCAGCTTCTTTCAGGTTTAACCTCAACATCTATTGCAGGCAGTAAATATTTTCCAGCGGATATAAATACTTCTATAAAAGTATAACAAAAGTGAAAATAACATCATAGTCAGGTTACTAGGTTAAATTATAGTAATTGAATATCATGTAACTATCTAACATTATTCCTAATGTACTTCGCCTTTTTAAGAAGAAAGAATCATAAAAAGCATTTTTATTGAAAATTTCCTTTTCAATCTTCTCCAAAAAATAATTCTTTCATGTTCCTTTCAATAAATGGGAATTATATTCCAATTGAAATTTGTTCAGATTTTTCTGTAGTTATTCTGATTAACTCTTAAATTCATTCTAGTGAATTCAAAAAATTATTCAAGAGAGGTAACTTCTGACAAAATTGATCTCCCTTACATTTTTTGGTATTTATAAAAAAATTTTTCTTCAATCCATGTCACAAAAGAGTTTCATTTTTTTTTTTGTCATATTCATTGAAGAGTTCCACAATGGTTACAAGCAGTCTATGATGCTAAGACTTAAATCTTGGGTTGTTTTGCTGTTTTGTACAGAATGCAGTAACATCCCGCTTTTCACAACCCCATTTAGCACCGATTCACTGTAGCACACTTTTTCAAAAATTTTTCTTAATAAACCTAATAATGCTATATCTAATATAAATCATGATAAAGGACAGCATCATGGACCACCCATAAAATGACTACATACTGTACACTTGGGTTAAGGTACCATATGTATAAGAATAAACACCTACTCATACAAGTACAAAATAATTCATTTTGTAGAGATATACATAGACACAGTAATATTTTACCAGCTGTCGAAAATACTTGCTTGATGATATACACAGCACTGATCCATTCCATCTTGTTGAGGCTCAAAAATGATTTATATTCAAAAATGATTGCTGGCACAATATTTCAGTGGGATAGCTCTACGTACATTATGATAATAATAACATATGAGAAATTATGATTTATACTCCAAAATATACCCAAATTTCTAGCAAAATTTGCTGTCTATCCATAAGTTCACACAATCCTTTACCTACCATGAGAAGAAAACAGCCAGCAAGTTTAAACCTCTCAAACTCATATCCCTGTGTATGCTATGTTTAATGACCGCATATATCACTCCTGTATCTTTTAGAAACAATGTAAAGTGCTTACTGAGGCATTACTGTAGGTGCTTTGCTACATAAAATATGAAACAACGTAGAGCCTCAATGCGTGATTTCTAAGAGGGGAAATGTTAAGTTTCTGATATTTCTTCCTCTATGGCACAAATTTCAAGTGCCTAATTAGTGTTTATACTTTGTCACACGTGCTGTTATTATTTCTACCATTTATTGTAATTCTGCCACATTTCGTGCTCCTAATTAATCCTTGGGGTTTATTACTTACCCTCTACATCACAGCCTGGAAATGGTTCACCGCACTGGATGCTGATGTGAAGGTTTTTCTCCCCGACTTGCCTATTAATTTTTGAAAGTGCGTAATTCAATTCAAAGCGGCTTTTGCTGTTTCAAAAGGGACAAGGTATGAAAGCTTTGGCCTATCAGAGGATTGAGTCAGAAACATCTGTGACATACACACAACTTTGATCAAAAATTAAAACTATGTATTTTAAGAAGGAATTTTATTGTCTGAAAATCCGTAATGTGTTTGTATTCCGTTTTGCTAATGTACGTAACTGACGGAGTGGACTGAAATTTCACGTTCTGATGGTGTAGTAAAAATGCTGAATTTGACGAACGATAAAAATACGAAAAGTAACAAGAACAAAATGAAATATTTTTTCTGAAAATCCATTAGTGGTCAACAGAATATAATTCTCCAAGCTTACTGCAATGCAAATCTCCATTATCCACATTTGTAAGATGAAATATGTATCCATATATTTCTTACATGCCATCATTTTCGAAGGCATGGGTAAACTAGTACATTAGATAATCCACACACATAAAATGCCAATATGTATCCATAGATATATATATATATATATACATATATATATATATTCCTTTGTATATGTGTAACACTTTTTGATGAAAACACAAACTGATCCCAAGCAAAAGTTGTGGGGATTGACCCTTTGATCATACGCAGAGTGCACAGATATTCTGTATTCTGATCTTTTAGTCCGTCCATCTTCGGGGCTGGAGTAGCAACTTCATCACATTGAGCCTACTTGCTACAGAAACTTCGCCGCTGCTCCATTCTTCATGAGGAGTCTACTGGAAAGAAATGGCTGCAAAACCATTAATAGTAATAATTGCCATTATTGATATCAGATTTTTCAAAGAGATTGTTGAGTACACTTCAGTTACTGCAAAAAATCCAGTCATTCCAATTTTGGTTATTGACTTTACTAATTAGACAGTTCCACTATGAAATGAATATGGAGTTTTTGTGCAATGGGATGTATGACAACGTGCAAGCCATTGACAGCAAGTCCTTCTTTACTTGGATTTGTATAAGTATGTAGTTTTAAATCATCAATTGAAACACAGCCAACCAGAAATCTCCTTCAAATTTCTCTATACCCATGGAAACTGATAGAACCCATGAAAATACCATATGTTTGCATTTTAAGAATAGATTTTAAAAAAATGATTTCGATATTTTAATGATGCTAGAGAAAACTCTTATTATTCATGATTTTTAATGCTGGCTTTTTTCCAGCACAATTAGAAGGTTTTAAATATATCTAATTAAAATCCTCTAATGTTACTGAAAAAATAACATCATTCTCAATTTTTATTTGAAGTGTAAAAGACCTTAGCCATTCCTGTTTCAGATGTTGACTTTATTGATAAGACAGATCTGGTTAGTCACTTATTAGAAACCATCCATTGACCAATCAGATGTGGCAGCATGCCTTTTTGGAGTTGATTGATTATTGTTACTCTGTGATCATTAAAAAAGTTTAAATTTTGAAAAAAAAACCCCAAAAAACAAGGGTCAATGAAACCAAACATCAAGTGAAGGGATTGATTTATCATCAACTTTCATTGTAAATTGAACCACCGAAAATTTACGTTGGGAGAGAATTTAAAAAAAGAAAGAAGAAAGAACTCTTTGTAAACAGAATAAGGAGTAAAATTCCAGCCCCCTGACTCTATTGGCATTGCCTGTACACGTGACACATTCATACTTAGCTAGCCAGCCCCAATTGAAAACTGAAGAAACCTTTATTGACAGTTTTAGTGACAGTTTTGCCTGACTGTTTCTAATAGTTCCAAGAGATCATCGGCTAATCTTAGGTTACTCAGGTATTGCCATCAATTCTGATTTCTTTATTTATCTGATCAACTTGGATTAGTAAAAGCAGCTCATTCCAGCTTTTCTGAATTAGTGAGAATCAAAGTAAATGATTCTGATTCATTTCCACTTGACTCACAATTCCTACGTTTTAATAAGTTATCAATTTTTTGACTATTTTTTTCTTTACCTCTTTTTCTTTTTGCCTTTTATCTCGACTCTTAGCTCATTT
Source organism: Thysanoteuthis rhombus (assembly GCA_963457665.1). Classification (NCBI taxonomy): domain Eukaryota; kingdom Metazoa; phylum Mollusca; class Cephalopoda; order Oegopsida; family Thysanoteuthidae; genus Thysanoteuthis; species Thysanoteuthis major. The sequence continues at coordinate 53,005,417 of OY735198.1, read as the reverse complement.
CATTTTCTACAACCATTAAGTAAGCAGCATAGATTGGGGTCGCACTCAAACACCGAACAAATTTTTTGGCGAGCCCAATTATAAATCCTCGCATGAAACACGTATTAACAATTACGCGGGCCTTGTTCTACGTTTTCTAAATGCAGCAAAATTTTTTCATGAATTGAGCAATATGATTCAGACTAATTATGACTTGACACACATTTCCTAATTCGAGTCTTTTTCTCCCATCAAAAAAAAAAAAAAAGAATGAGAAATAGTTTTTATATTTTTCATTTTATTCTGGCTATCTTTTGATTCTAAGAATGTCCACTTGTGTCATTTAGTAGAAAAAAAACTTTCATCAATGACCACTCATTAAACACTTGAAGAGCCAAAAAAATCATGATTGACCGGAGGCCTTTCTGACCAATGGCCACTTCTCTTCTTTCTTACTGCTTTCCAAGTATGCCCTGCTACTTGAGATTTTCGGTAAGGTCGTGCCACAGTCTGGTCACTTAGAGCTAAGTGAAATCAACCTGAATCATTTGGTATATCACTAGTTTGCTGACCGACATCAAAGGTCACTACTCAACTTGAAGTCTTTGATCCGGTTTTCTGCTTTCAAAAATGTTTTGTTTCTGGCATGCAATTTAGTCATGCATCTTGATTTATTACAGCACCAGGGCTGGCCTCAGAAACTATGGGGCCCACCTGGAATCTCAGAGATATAAATAAAATTTATTCTAGACTGTATATCTCTATGGTAGAACGGAAAGTGAGAAAGTGTACTTTGAAATTTCAGAGCAATAAATTCATGCTCTTCTATAATCAATTAACACATTACGTTATTCAAGTTCAGTGAAAAAATTTCAAGATGATACAGTATAAACAAAGAATTAAGAAAAAATTAGAATTGTTAATGTTCTCTGTAAAACCTGCAAGGTGGTTTTGCATGTATTTGACGAGATGGAAGTAGATTATTTTTGGTCTATTGGAAACAGTGTCCAATTAAGAACAATTGTTTCAATTGGCTTAAAGTTAGCCCCATAAAGCAATATCATCTTGGTTTATTTTTATTTGATGAAGCATTGTCAACCATTATTAATTTTTGACTAGTATTTTCTTTCATCTAAATTTTTAGTTAATTTTTATTGCAACTACTCAGACCATGAGTCCACAGCAGTGAGTAAATACTGCAAATCAAATTGGCATACCTTTTACCTTGGACGACTAGCCTACATAAGGTCTCTACTCGGAAGGAAGATCGAATCTAACCCTAAAGCTAATCCTTCATTCTTCCTTGATCACTCAGTGCCATATTTGTTGTTGTTACGTACATTAGTTTTTTTAGAAGATCTATTATTATTTATTCTCCTGGAATAAAGAACTTGAAGAGTGAAATTCAAGTCTGGATAGAAAAATAATCATCATTTTCACCATACTTATGTGTGTCTCCGCAGGACATCTGGTCCGAATGTGAAACGGAACATGTTTCATTCCCTATTACTATAAACAAGAGACATCACAAGAAAAGTCAGGAAGTGACCATTAATATCACAGTAGGAAAAGCAAGATCTTTGGTAACATTATTATTGAATTATAGTAAGAGTAGAGCATGCTTAGTGAACGGACAGTAAGACTGCCTGCGAGGCAAGGAACAATAACATGATCACTATACATCATGGCAGGAAACGGAATGGTAGATAGTTGTATGCCAACAGCCCATGACATTGTTATATCTCCCTAAAGAATTCTCTGATACCATAGAGATTTGAGATGTATGGATATACGGACAAACAGACAGTTGCACACTGGTGTGGGTCGGGGGGAACGAACAAGGGAAACTTTATGACATAAATGAGTCATACTTGCCGCACATGAAACGTGTTCTTCTCCCTTGATGCAGAACAGAAATTTCTTTACTTTCCTCTTCGTCCCTTTTAATTTTAAGATTTTCTTTTGATTCTTGCACTCATTCCACTATTGCCGGTGCTTCAAAGAGTCAGTCAACGGCCTTTGGTAAACAGCGCAGATCAGAAATAAAGGATCAGCTCCAAAGATTGAACATCGAACCATTATATAATTATCTTGATTTATTTTCTTATTACATGAGGCGTCAACCATTATTGATTCTCAACCGGTATTTCTTTCATCTTGATTTTGGTTGCTTTTCATTGCCACAACTGAAACTATCAGTCTAGGTCTGTTAGTAAGACAGCGTGGATCAGAAATGAAGGATAGATTTTCGGTGAGACTCAAGCTCGAAAACCTTTTCTCTCGAGAAGCCTGGTTATTTGTACCAGTTGCTCTGCTGCTGGAGCTATGAGAACCCTATGGTTGGCAAAAAATCAAATCTAATCTTAAAACCTATCCTTCATCTTTCTGTGATCTATCAGCACCATATTTGTAATGGTTTTTACACTGCTAGTATTGGTAGCAACAATATTATCTTGATTTATTTTTATTACGAAAAGCATTGTCAACCATCATTGATTTCTGGTTAGTAGTTGAATATCAAATAATTACATCGCCATTATCAAAATCTTGAAAAACTCTCTAGTAAAGTCAAAAACTTGAATACATACATGAATATTTAAAGTATCTCTCCATCGACATTCAAAATACTATATTTGTAAACCTAAAGAAATAATGAAAACCAAATGATAACAGTTTTTTTTCCGAATAAAGCTTTCCTGGCAATTAGGAAATTGTTTTAAGTTCATTGATTCCATCTTTAAATAAAAGTACAGTGGAAAACGATTAATTTAATCACTGTATGCCGAAAGCAATTTCATTAAACCAGTGGCTAATGATGTTAATTGATAATTCATGAGCAAAATATAAAATATGTACATTTCCTGCTACCTCTACTGAAACTAGATTTTTTTAAAAATAAAAAAAAAAGATTATTTTCAAGTCATGAATGTAGAGAGTAAGGCGGAGAGTAAGGTGAGAGAGTGCATTTTGGAGGAAAATGAAAGTAAAGAGAGAGCAATGATGAAAAGAGAGGAATGTAAGAAAGAACAGGAAAGGTGAGAACGAAGAGCTGAGAGAGGGCAGTGGAAAATGTGCAAATCCAAATGAAGGGATGGAAAGAGCCGGATCGGCTTGAAGCCAATCTAACCAATTGCACCCCATGCCTGGTGGGGGGTGGGGGGCACATTAGAGTAATTCTACTCTAGTTTTGTCAAATATGCACAATATATAGCAACATAACCTAACAGCACATTTTTGATAAATCAGTTCACAGTCACTAAAAGTAGTTGAGAAACTATTAAGCGTTAAAAGGTAATCTACACATATCTATACACTCAATTTTACATGTATGTAATTTTATATTGAATTGTACTTGGATCCATTTAATCCATTAACTCACGTGCAGTATTTAAGTGCAAATGTTAATTAGTTCGCATTCTACCATAGAGATATCAGGTCTTTATTTATATTTAAGTTTCTATAGACCTTGGCTGTTAATCTGGAGCCCTGCAAAAAAACGTTTCAATTTGGCCCCACTGCCCCTAAGTAAAGCAAGAGGGAGAGAAATCAAAACTAACAAATAAATAAATGTTTATATTAAGCAGCTTCTTTTGTCAGTGCTTTGTTCAAACTGGTCCTTGACCAAATCAGATAATTCAGTTTTGATCAATTTCGAGTTAATTTAAAACTAGTTTCAGGTTTTGTACCATGCTAGATATACACTGGAGTGTTGGTAACTGCGGATCTGTTATCTAAATAGAACTGAGAACTACCCCTTGTGCTAAGCGAAATCTGCATATCATGGTCAGTTGTCTGAAACTCATAATTTTGTCACATTTTGCATGGTACTTGCAACATGCCATCCCTAAGAGCTGGACTGCATTGGGTGGGCATAGAGATTTTGCCATACTAAAAATAGACCACGTATCACATTTGGCTCACGTCAGATGGCAGGTAAGTATCAGTCTACGCACTTTGCTGCTGCTAACAATTAGATTTGCCAGAAAAGACTAGAAGCCTAATAACTGGAGATCCATCCTCTAGATGTCACCTCTCCAATGCATTAAGAGGGATTGGGGTCAAGGGAGCACCCTAATGCTGTTGCTATGGCCGAGAGAAGTGGGCTATTTTGGGATGACCTACCATAAAATTACAATCTGGCTTTCTGCGCCATATGGAGCAAGCATATGGATTTCTCTATTCTAGAAATGACCACATGTAAAATTTCACAACCATCAGGTGACAAATAAATACTCTCCTGGAGAATGGTCAAGAGAGCATCGTAGCTAACACTTGAAGTAAAAGAATTATCGGCCAGAGAAATTATTTGCAGAATTGCTATCGACCCAACACGTGGAGGTTGCTGTCAGAAATAATCAACTGAAATATATAACATCAACACAGGTTTCTTCGGTTTTCAAGTTGGTCTGGCCAGCTACATCAGTATGTATTGCATGTACAGCCCCACCAATGGAACTAGAGAGCTGAAAATTCCAACATTCTCTCCTTATTATATTGATAATTATTTTTGTTTTTCGGACCCTACGCAACCATAATAGGTTTTTGAAGTAGGGTTTAATTTGCTATGGAAGTTTCTGCTAAATTGATGCCTTAGCTGGATTTATGGCAGTGTTCATGCTTTTTTTATCAAAAAATCCATATTTTTTTTATTGATCACTGACCAACAAAATGCGGGATTCATTGATCACTCCTTTTTGCTCTTCAATTGATCACCTCCAACATGGCATGCTGCCAAAAGGCACGAGTCATGTGACAGTTATTATTGAGTGACTAACCAAAACTGTTTGATTTATTTATCTAAAAAAAAAAAAATATGAATTTTCCGTATGAAAAAGGATATTTTTATTTTCTCATATTTTGAAAGGAAGTATGAAGATAATATTTTTTTATTGAAATTCCTCATTTCCATATCAAAACTAAACCAAAAGGGACAAAAAAGTCAGATATATCCAGATTGTTTTGATTTTTCTTCCTTTCTGAATTGGTTGTTATCTGATAATTTTGTTCCGAATTTCTGAGATGTGGAATTATCATTATTATTCAGATTTACTCGGACTGGTGTCCTCATCTTGGTATAATTTTAAGGCTATACAAGAAAGTTCCAGATGAAGAAAAAGGTATCAATAATGAAATTATGTGGCAAAAAAAAAGCAATCATCATATCACTTCTGTACTAAGTAGCGTCATATGATTGCATATTCATGAAAATAGAATATTGCATACAAATCGGTGTGTAAATAAAGAAAAAATATAGGATTAAATAATGATAAACGAATTGTAATGAAAAAATCAATACACCGAATAAATCATTCCTTTTAGTATACACTTCTTTCAGCAGCAGGCCTATAGTTGGCATCACCCAGGATGTTCAACTTATGGTGTCATCCCACTCTTCCAGAACTTGCTCTCTCCCCAGGATATCTAGAATTTTGGTGATCTTCTTGTACTAATACTATCCATTATTCATTATGATTCTCTCATGTTTGTGATTTTGAAAACGTAAGCCTAAAAATCCGTTAAGAACTTCTGGAGGTGTTATATGGACATTCGTGAGTGCATACCCAAATGTAGCCATCCCAAAATTTAACCAACCCTTCCTTACCACTTTGCCTATGTTCCCACAAAATTTCATTGAAATTCATTGAGTACTTTTGGAGATATTGTGTGGACTGATAGATATTTGATTATTAAGCATTACCAAGAAACTATACGGAAGATTTTTTTACGATGTATCTGGTGTCAACCCCTCTGACATTGTCACCTATGTTTGGCCACTCTCACTCTACTCACAGCTTGGTCCACCAGTGCACTTTTCATTATAGATAGCTAACCTTGGTTAAAAAAACTTTAGACAAAAAAAATCAATGATTGTCCCAAAAGTAAAAAATATTTTCTGCACACTCAGTGGCTCACAGGCTTATTGGTCCCACTTTGGCCATGAAAAAATTGGAGGGAACATCGATCATGACAGATCTAGCCCCAAGTAATTAGGCGGTAACTGTCATGTCGCTCTTCCATCATTAGCATTATTATATCACCCAGTAGGTATTTAACTGGGAGGAAAGTAGGAAAATTCCCAGGAAATGACAGGCAATGGGAAAGGAGAACCGATGCCTGGACCTGATATTACGTGCTAATTCTTTTTAACTCTCCACACGATAAAAAAAAAAGAGAAATGAGAGATAATCCTCGACTAAGCTATTTATTTAAAGACGACAATAATAGTCCATGCCAATGGAAGACTAATCCTATTCAGAATCTTATTTAGGATCTACTTTTTCCGCACGGAATTGTCCCAGACTTTCAATCATGACTCTTGTTGCCACTGCTGTAACCAGACAATGGATTCCGTTGTCCTCCTCGACGGATTTTTTTTTTTTCTCTTTTAATTTCTACGTTTTCTTTAAAATGAGAATCTGACAATTGATTTCCAATAAATTCATTTCAATTGTTTCACTTGATAATATTTACTTACTTATCTTCCAGTCGTTCCTCCCTTTTCTAATTTCTTTCATCCTTCCATCCTTTCCAATTTTTTTTCTCTTCCTCTCTTTTCTTCCGATGTTCCTCTCCGATTCCCTTCTGTCTGCTTTCCTTTCTTTCTTCTGCCTCCGTCTCCCCTTCAATTTCCCTGCTCCCCCCTTTCTTCTTATTTCCTTTCTCACTATCTTTTCCTTCTATTCCATTCCTTTCTTTTTTTTTTCTTCTCCTCCTATCTTTCCTTTCTCTTTTCTTCCCTTTCTTTTACTTCGGCTCCTTCCTTCATTCCTTCCACCTTCCCTCACTCTCTTCTTCCTTTCCTTCCTTCCTCCCTTCCCTCCCTCCAACTTTCTTCTCTCCTCTCTCCCTTTCTTCCTTCCCTCCTCCCTCCCTTTCTTCCTTCCCTCCTCCCTCCCTTCCTTCCTTCCTATGTTTTCTGTTTTCATGTCCAGCTCTTATCTATTTGTAAGAATTTTCCTAAATTAAAATCTTTGATTATTATTCCAAATTATTTTTTTTCCTCTCAAAATTTGTTGTTTATTTTATTGCATCTTCCTCGCTCATATGTTCCAAAATTCTCTCCATCTTTTTTAATTCTTTCCAGTTCTCATCTGTACTTAAATGCCTAATCTTTTCGCTGGCAAGCAACAAGCAATAAGAAGAACAATATCAACTTCCGAATACTGCGTATATTCCAGTCGGAAATATTCCCAGGTCTCGAATCAATAGGATGTTTAGGATTAATTCTTCTTTACATTTTTTGTCTTTTTTTTTTTTTTTTTCTCTCTGTATGCAGGAATAATGAAAATTCTCCAAGACATGAGATTAGATTTAGCATAAATTCAATTCTTCAAAAAATTGAAAGAAAAGTTAAAAAAAAGAAAAAAAAAATGCCCCCAAAAAAGAATAAGAATAAAACGAGAAAGACCAAAAGAGCAGGTTCCAATAAACAATCTCAAATTGCTTTTCAAGTTGACGTTCTTTGTTTTTTTTCTTCTCTCAAACCAGAAACCCGATACAAAAATAAAAGTTTATATCTTTACCGAATGTGTTTATTATTTAACTCTCCTCTAAAAGATCAAAGCATTGTAGGAAGGGGAGATAAATGCACGCTTATTCTTCCATCATATTTTTTCATTATTATCAGAGCTGTAAACTTTTGATTATAGAATGAGGAAATGCATCTAGTTATTTCATATTAACCTGATTATTTCAGAATATATAAAAAGATACATCACATTGATGGAAACACTTCTACGTAAGCCTACACATATAACTATGCATATCAATTTATATAGAATACATGCACACATGCATATATATATATATGTATTCACATATATATACATACATATACACATATATACATACATGCATACACACACATATAAATGTATACATGCATATACATACACACACATATATATACAAATATACACATACACACACACATATATATATACATATACATACACACACACACGCTCATACATATATATACATGCATATACATAATCACACACACATACATATGTATACGTACATATACATACACACACATACATATATATACATTCATATACATACACACGCATATATATGTATACATACATACATATACATACACGCACACACACATATATATATACGCATACATACACACAGAGGCTTCTAATCCTCCAGCAAAGTGGGCATACAGGTCTCTAATTTGCCAGCAAAGTGGGATTAGAAGCCAAATAAAGGGAAGAAATCACTATTGCTAAGTATGGCTTGTTATTCATAGCTAACACTGTCATCCAAAATTACTAAAATCGGCCAAATTCTGTATATTTCATCAAATAATTGATAGAAGTTGAACACTCACTTTCATCTAACTTACCAGATTTAATAAATGATCATATATTTTTATTGGCTAAATTCACAAAAAATCGTGCAGATCTAGCCGGAATATTGCTAATTTGGCAACCCTGGAAGAAAATTTTTCACAAGTAAGAGCATTGGAGAATGTGATACCAACCAGTTCTGTATGCTCTTGTAAACCATTTTAGTAGCTTAGTATCAAAACTCTGAACATTAAAATTTACACAGAGAGAGAATTGATTTTTTTTTTTCTTCAAACATCAGAATTTTACAAAACAAAGTTTAGTTTAAAATAATCATGAAAAAATTATCTTAAAAAACTATCAAAGACTGATGTTTCTTTAATGAAGTTTGCACATGAAACAGTATATTCATTCCAAAAGTATATATACATCGAGTGTCAACTTGAAACTTCATTGCCCTGACTTGAGAGCTCTCCACTTCACAAACTCCAAAGTGTAAGATCCTATTCTCATGGAGGACCCTCCCAAAATTTTCATTTGTGGAGCCAAGTGATTTATTCATAATTTTATCTAGCTCAAAAACACTATGTTCTTTACATAGTTTTACATACATATAATATCTGTAACTTGCGTAAATGAATCACCGTAACTTTGGCATGTACCAGAGCTGATCATCTAGAAAGTTATCTAAAATGATAGATCTTTTATCTAAAATTATCTAGAAGAAAATACCAGCATAAAATTTGGACATTGTTGGGTCAAAATGACCATCATCCTCTTCATTTATCATTAGTATCCATCATTGGTCATAGATCTTCCCCAAGATTTGTCAGAGCTCTCTATCATGGGCATCAGGGAGCCAATACTTTCTGAATTTTTTGAGCTTTTCATGTCATCTTACTTTAAGTCAGTCAGAATTTTTAATATTATCTCTGGGGATCTATGTTGTGAGTCGTGATGTCCAGGGGATTTTTCTCCAGCTAATACCTAGTTACATTAATTTGTACGGCAATACCTGAATTAAACTAAATCATAATCTGCACTAATCAAAACCACATTATTCAAGGTATTTCTGAGTATATCTTCTCATTTTATATGTTTATATATCATTTTTTAAGGGGTTTAAAGTGAAGGGAAACCTTTTTCCCCCCTTTAGGAATCAGAGTGAAAGAAATCAAAGTAGTACATTGCCATCTTGCCAGCTCACAAAAAGTTGCAGTAAAAATCCATACTACATTCAGTTCAAGCACACAACTCAAATTCCCTATACTTTTAGGTGGTATCTTGTATATATATCAAGTATGTAACAAACTACTACATTCACCAACTATATATATATATATATATATATATATATATATATATATATATATATATTAATTGAGTTTTAAAATATACCATCATCTTCAAAAAATCAAGTTGTCCCCGAAGTAATTTTATATCTAAACTTTTTCTTTTCAAATCTTCTTTACATCACATGTGAAGTAAATACGATATTTTGGGAAAATACCGGAAATACTAATACTAATAACACCAGAACTAAATTCACTTTTTTGACCAGCAAGGTGCTAAATGTGTGCTTTTACACATTCAAGATATGAAAACAATCATTCAGTCTCCAAGCAATTATAATTTCAAGTACAATTGTTTTTGTTTTTCTCTCAGAAATGTCTACCAAACCATCATTAAAACCACAAGAGAAATATTAGCACAATGTTCGTTCTGTATTAGAAACCATCAACTAAAACTGTCACAAAAACTATCAATATAGGTTTCTTTAGCTTTTAAGTCAGTCTGGTTGACTGGCTGAAAATGCATGTATGTGTGTGTCACATGTGCAGGTCACACCAATAGAGCCAAAGGGATGAAAATTTATACATTTAGTACTTATCACGTCTGGAAAAACGTTCATTTGTTTTTTTTGAAAATTCTCTCATATTAGGTTTTTAGTGGGTGCTAAGTTCAATTTACTATGTAAATTTCTGCTGAATTTATCCTTTACTTGGTGCCCAGCTAAATTTATGATTGTTTTTTGAAAATTTGCAGTTTTTAGTGATCTAACCAAGGGGAAGAAAAGTAACAAATCATTGATTACACTGATTATCCCTAACATAGCATGCTGCCAAAAGATTTTGGTCACATGACAGCTTCTATCAGACCTGTCTACTCTTCTCTTTGTTCTGGGCAATCATTTATTAAATTCTTTTTTTTTTGTTTTTTTTATTTAGGAAAGTCATCGTAGATATAAGTCCGATTCACTGCTAGGTGTGGGGTGTGGGAGCACTGGTGGACTTGGAGCGTGGTAACTTTCCATAATCGGATTTACCGGGCTTAAGATAAATGTGTATTTTTTGGTCTTTGTTTTAATAGTTAAAGATTTTCCATGAGGCTTACTAGAAGCTGACTTCATTATTACATAATAGGCAAGCCAATCTCAGTTTACATAAATTAAGAGAAGCCTTTTTTTTTTAAATTTAAAAGCTTATTATTATTGTCTGAATCCCTGCAGTTATCTGAAATTAGTTAAGGATTATTGTTTGATTGTTTTATTTAAAATTATAATATGTAAATAATCTGATAGATGCAGTTTAGATGATTGAACGCTTGTGATTTTAGTGTTGTGGAATCTGCACAATGTCAATGATATCTCTCTACTTCTTTCTTTCTCTCCTTCGATATATATGTATATACATAACAAAGTTCAAATCAGTAATTCATTATCTGATGTGTGGTTGGTTTGTCTCATAGAGAGCTCAATACATTCAACATAAATTCAAGTTAAAGTAGAGCTTCACTATATATATATATATTTATATATACGTCTGTGTGTGTACATATACATAGTATCAAATACGCTCTCACCGTCTCTCTCTCTCTCTCTCTCTCTCTCTCTCACACTCTACCAGCTACCCCTTAGCCAGCCAAGCCACAACATCCATGGTTTTTGCCATGGTAACAAATGCATGGACACAAAGGCACAACACAAGTGGCTGATACCTCCTATCTTCTCTTAGCCTTAAGGAGCTAAAAACCCCAGAAGCAATTACAACCAGAATGAGGAGACAAGCAAGACGGATCCTCGTGGTAAACCTTTCATCATCCATCTTGCTTACCTTTTTCTTCAGAGCGTAGCCAGTCAGCAAGTTGGCATCTTCGATCACAAGAGGAAGTGGGAATTGAATGATTTTTCATATAGGGTTCATAGAGGCGAAACAGAAACAACAAGACAAAGTGAGGTTTAGCTTGATCTGGAAATGAGTTTTATTGGTGACAATCAAAGAAAAAAAAAGAAGTCAGTAATCAAACACTATTTACTAGAGTTAGGGAGACAGCTCTGTCATTAAAAGGCACAATAGGAGACTGTCCGTTCTTTACTTGAAACAACAAAACACCGTTTGGCATTTAACACAATAAAACAAGGGGAAACAGTTCAGTTCTTAAACACAATTGGTATAGTTCCACAGAAAAGAGGCTGGCTATTTTTTATGTCTTTGGGATCCACCAATGTTAACATTCTGTCCCGTTTTTGAACTCGAACTGCAGAAACTTGCGGCTTCACTTTTCAATACGTGTGTGTCTTATCTGTCAGATCTTTTCTTCTCATTTGCAATTTTGAGGAGCAATTTGGTTCCATTATTTCCTATGAAGCACCCAACTCAGCGTTTTCTACGCACTTGAAGTAACGCAATGTTCCACTCCAAGAAGTTTCTTAAGTCTTTTGGTGAGAGATACAACCCTGAACCCAAGTCAGTCAAACAGTTTGAAATTCTGGAGTCCCACTAACCACACCCATTGTCTTCTCCCAGACCCAGAAAAACAAGTGCTCTCCTGTGTTTCTACTTTTGGCTGTGACACGTAAGGCGCTGTGAGTTATCTACTCTTGACCTCTAATCCGCAGGGACGAGCGTAACATTATATATTTACAAGGGTTGCCCAAATAAAACTGGAATTCTGAGGTGCCATGGGAACTCAATGTTGTTGCACATTGCACCACTAGGTGTCATGAGTTGACACTATTCTGAGCTAGTCTGCCATCTGGTATGTTTCTGAATGGACTGATCTATTTCCTGTAGTTTGTTACCAGTGTTTTAAAAGCAGGTTCGATGATCTTCAAAATGGTTGATAAAAAAGAACAGAGAGTTTGCTTGGTCTTGTTTTCTTTTGGAAAAAAACTGCAGCTGAAACTGTTTTAAAAAAAAAAAGCTTTAGTTAAACCACAAGAGCCAAAGTTGTATTCATGTATTGAATGTGGTGAAATATCACTTGAAGACCAGCAATGATCTGTCCAACACACACACACACACATATATATATATATATATATATAGATATATATATATACATATATACACACACATACATATATTTATATACATAAAGTGAGAGAAGTGAGGAAGAGAGGTGGGGGAAAAAATTGAAGAATTTATTTATGTGTCAGTATGAACAGAAATATACATGTGTATCAAAGGATTGAACAATTCTCAAGACACATATTTATTGGCAATCAATATTTGACTGGGAAATGAGAATGCTGTTTCAATTCGAAAAGATCATTGTTATCCTCATCTTCCTATTTTTCTTGTCTATAAATTTTCCTTGACTTTCATTTTCATAATCTCCCTTTATTTTATTTAGATAGTTGTGAATCACTTTCTGGTCATATTGTTAAGACAATGAAGAAGCAATGAAACCAATCTTTCTGGTTCCTTAATCAATTTTTTATCATACATTCAACATTGTCTTTTGTAATAAAATGATATTTCTCCTTTTTTTTAATCATCTGATGATGAGCAATAAAGATTTTGATATATTCAAATTGAGAGAAATATAAATCTAAAACAGTTATGACTTTTTGTGTAAACATTCATACATACATATATATATATATATATATATAGTCTAGAAATCTTTACAGCTTTGAACACTAAACATTGAACAACCTCTCGAAAGTCTTTTTGTGTCACTTCAGTCACTAATTTCCCAATATCTGTTGATGTAATTTTCTTCTGTATTTTTCTCCTGTTTTATATACACTTTATTATTATACTAGTATGTGTAAATTTTCTCTTGTTGAGATCATCAGTTGTTTACCATGTAACCCTTTCACGGATTTTAAAAACAAAACAGTTATATCAACATGGCACCACAGCAGTGTCGATCAAACAGCACCACCCTTTCAGCAATAATTTATTATACAGCTTATGTCATTCATGTAGCTTATTATTTCATACAGGGTATTATCATAATGTATTGTGTATGTTATTTCATACGACGTTAGATTTTTTGAAACAGGGCTTATTTACGTAGGTTATCCAAAAAACATATTTAACAATAAGGGATCAGTGAGTATAACAACAGACATGACTTGCTGATTGTGTCATATCTATTGAGTGTTCACCCTTGTGGATATTTAATCCATTGTGTCAATTTTGACATCAGTCTGCATGCAGACCAACTTACGATATCATCTTTAAGAATACTGATTACACGGAAAAATTTCTTCTTGTTGATTCTCTATAACATATTCAACTGAGGAAAAATGACAATTATTTTCCAATAAACTTATAGTAATTTTTTTCATGTTGTATATCATCTTGCTTCCATTAATTCATTTTTTTCTGTTGAATTATCAAATAAAGTATCCTAATATACATAGTTGAAAAGAAACTAGACCACTTTCTAGTAGGTGGTTACATCTTGATGGGTTATTCCATTGACATACTTGGACAATTTGTTACTTGGCATTTCATGTTTGATCTTCTCATCCCACCCAACTACCTATCAGTCAAACAAATGGACCAAAGCCAAATGTTTTCCCTTTTCCCTAGTTCCAATCAATACAATGATCTTTCACACTGAGAAAGACTGGATCCATCTCTTTTTTAGTATACTTTATTTATTTATACTATTTTCATACTCTCATGAACATATTCTTTAATTTTCATTACTATTTCAATATGGTCAAGTTGATAGATTTTAAATATATATATATATATATATATATATATATATATATATATATATATATCCACTTTTAGTTTTTACTGAATACATCAACACAGAAGAAATTAGCACACAGATGCACAAGTCATTAGATGGATATATGAGGTTTTACTCAAAAGTTTAAGGAACTTGAAATGCAAAATGATTTCTGCTAGGGGCCCTTGGTAGATCAACATCATTATTAGATAGGTGATCATAAGCTTTGGCTCAATGTATAATTGCCTACTGAGAGACAAATCTTGATTACTCACTCACTTGCAAGTAATATGAATTCTCACGTACACATATATATTTGAAATAGACGGATAGCTTGGCATTACTTATACACCTACCATGCATGTATACATTCATAGATATATACACATTGGTGTAATGCAAAATGATTCTGAGATTTACTGTTTGAGGATTTATAAATGAATAGATAACATTTTGCCCTTTTTAATGATCGGTTATTATCTGTCCTCAAAAGAGAGGAAAAAAATTGACAAAGCATTTCATTAACTCTTTCTTCAAATTGTCTGAGAACAAAATCATGGCTAGTCAAAAACAGTTAAGCTCCAAGAAAATAATCATGGTGCCAACAAGCATCTAATTGTTTTATTTCTTGGAGACAGTCTATGGTTAGAATGACCAATTACTGGCTTAGTATAGAAACTCAGGACTCAATAGATGGATAGTACAGGAGACTGGGAATGGTTGCAACTAATCTCCTCTAATCAGAAACATGCTAGAGTGATGACACTCATACTTCACATGCACAGTTAATTCCCATGCCCAACTAGGACAGAAGACATGTTCAATATATGCTGCTGCATTTATCAAAAAAATATATTTTTGAGGTGTAATCGTATTTTATTCATGAGTTGTATTTTATGTCATACTGTCCTAACTATTTGCATGAATCAGTCAAAACCTACATGAAATGAATGTTTTCTTGTCATTAATCGACATGGTTAGCATGTGTCAAACTCAATGTGTCTGGCTAGCTCATGGTGTTCTATCATGGCTGATAGGATTGGGGATGGTTGCAGCAAGTTGATGAATATCAGTTTTTTTAAATGTTCATTAGCTGTGTCATTCTTGAATGTGTGGGTTCTTGAAATAATTTCAAAAGCCTTACAGGAAACCTAAATCAGGTTTTAAAACCGCTGCAGTTTTGTGCACAGTATGCACATTTGATAATAGTTTGTTGCATTGCAAATTATTTAGCATCTGTAACATCTGTGCATTGACTCGAGGCAAGCCTATTTTCTATGGATGAACAAACAAAACTTAAAAACTGTTATTTGGTAAATAATTCTATATCATTGAGTACAAATGAATGGTACTATCACATCATCATAAGACAATAGATATTTCCAGCATACTAAGCTCATTGAAACAAAAAGCTCAAGTTGATTGTTGATATTTAAGGCATTTTAAACATGTTGCCTGATTAGTATTGCAACTGTTCTCAGGGTTGGGGTCAGTATCTACATCTGGCTTCTTCCATTCAAATAGATATTGTGAACAATCTGTAATATATAACAATCTTTGAATGGTATGAGTAATTGACAAGCAGATGTAAGTTTTATATATAGAGTTTTAGTTCATCATCATCATCAGTTTTTTAATGCCTGTCATTGGACATAGACTTTCCCCAAGATTTGCCAGAACTCTCCATCATGGAAGTGGCAGAGCCAGTACTTTCTGAACTTGTCTAGTTTGTTTCTCCATTTTGTATTCTGCCAGCCTCGCTTACACCAGTGTGAGTCATGATGTCCATCGGTTGTCTGCCATTCTTGCAGTATGACCATCCTATTGCTATTTGAATTTTCTAATGGATTCAATGATGTCTTGGAATTCTGTTTCTCCCTGATCTATTGTGCTGTCTTATGACCTCTCCATGTGAGGCTGAGCATGATTCTATCATGTGCATATTACATGCTTCTTAGTTCGAGGGTCAGTCTCTTAGTTAGGTTCCACGTTTCAGCTCCATAGGTGACTATCGGTACGATGCATTTGTTTTATACCTTTCTTTTTAGGGTTAATCAGATTTTCTTGCTCTTGAAGGTTGAGTTTGCTCTGCTGAAGGCTTGCCATCCTAAAGTGATTTTTCGTTGATTTCTTCTTCTTTTGAGGATTTCATATAGATCCATTGTCCTAGGTAGATGTAGCAGTCTACTTTGTCCAGCTCTGCGTTTTCAATTTTGATCATTGTGTGTTTATATCCAACGTGATTAATAGACTGAGAGAAATGCAAAAAGTGTTTCAATCATCCCAAGTCTCTCTACTTTCAAACTACTTAGCATATAAATACTAACCTAGCCCAGGATTTATCCTGTGGCCTCAAAAAGTAAAGTATACTCAGTCTCAGGAGATCAGTTGGCCCAGGGTAGTGATTTACCATGGTACAAAAATTGGAGAATCTGCATTGCAATACTAGTTGCAGGAACTGAGCAATTTTGAATTTTAATTAATCAAGTCAACATCAAACTCAACCTTTTGTTCCATTCTACCTTCATGGGGGAGTGGATAGATATCCTTAGTATAGAAACCAAGGACTCAAGAGATGAATCAAACCTTTCAGCAGTTAATCAATGGTTACAAAAAGAATGGGCTTTTTTTTTTTCAAAAGTCAAGAAAGAAAAAACTGTAGTTTGGGATAACAGTATTCATATTTCAAAGAAAGCTTGGTAAATTTTGAATAGAAGTACTTTTGTTTTGAACAAAAGTATTTATAAGTTTGAATAAAGTACTAATGAACAATTTAGTTTTTCAGAATTGCTTTCATTCTCTCTGTTTGCGTCACAGATTTACTTTCATACTTTAAAATTGTCCGGTAGACAAACCCAGGCATATTGACTGAGTTGTTGCTAAATGACTGGACCCTGATCAAGAATTTCCCTTGGTTATTTCTTATACATTTGTAAAACATTTATTACAGACAATAATGAACATAAATATGGTTTGATAAAATATCTGCTGAGAAGTTTTGTAAGTCCTGATATTGAATTGGCTTCAAAAGTAGATAGGGATGAGACTATGTGTTGGTAAACCAGTGATTGGAGATATTTTGTCAATAATAAGTCCTTTTTCCCTTTCTCTCTCTCCTTCCTTCAGTTTGAATTTTCTTCCTCCTGATAGGCTGATAAATACTGGTTGATTTCCAAATGCATATTTATGGACTATTCCATTTATGGAATGCACACTTGTGTAATAATAGAAATATTATTATCGTACAATAAGGATGTGTTGTGCACTGGATGGAAACTGAGTAAATGCTTTCGATACGGGAAATTTCTATTTTAGAAGTGTTATGAAGAAATATGCTTGACAGTGTTATCTAATATACTTACAAATGAACAGATAAATGCATGCATTTATATATATATATATATATATATATATATATATATATATATATATATATATATATATATATACATACATATATGTATATATATATATATATATATATATATACATACATATATGTATATATATATATATATATATATATATATATATATATATATATATATATATGCAGGCTGATGGAATGATTATCCATTAAGGAAACAGAACTGTCAAACTGGATTTGAATTCCCTCTGAGACTGCTTGACAAAGTTATCTAACATCATATAGAAATGACCTTTAGTGGCCTTTGGTGATCTCGAATGACTGGCTTTGCCTATGACTTCCACTATGAAAATATATACTCATTTGCCAAATTTCAATTCTACAGGTGAAAAATTGTTGCCTAAAACTTGGGTATTAATGACCAAAAATGACCTCTTGTGACCTCGAAAGGCCCCACCCCAAGATTGATTTCACATAGTCTATAACCTTTGCCGTGAAAATATTTACCCCCCCCCCCAATAAATTTCAGCTTCATAGATGCAAGATTGTGGCCTACAAATCAGGAAATTGGCTAGAAATGACCAGAAATGGTATCTGGTAATCTCAAATGACATCCGAGGTCAACTTCACATTGCATATGACGCTTGCCATTAAAAGATTTATCCTTGTGCCAAATATCAGTTTCATAGCTCTAGGAATGACTTCTGTTGACCTCTGGTGATCTCGAGTGACTTGAATTGCCAATGACTCATTGTGAAAATATATACTCCTACTCCAAATCTCAATTCCACTGGTGAAAAATTGTAGCCAAAATCTTGGAAAATTGAGTAAAAATGACAAAATGACTTCTGGTGACCGCCGAGATCGACTTCACATAACCTATATCACACAACTTGATGTCCAGTTAGTCTTCCTGCTTAATATAAGGTCAGTGAGCCTTGTAGCTTTAGCATGAAAGAGGTATGGACAAACAAACAAACAAACAAACAAACAAACAAACAGAGGGTTCATACATATGTGTGTATTTTAGATAATTCTAGATAACTTTATATAATCCTTCCATATGAATTTTAATATGTATACACACATAGACACATACGTATATATCATTGATGAAAGTATATGCAGATAGCATATCACTTAAAACTCGCATTATATATATATATATATATATATCATTAGGAATATGTTTACAGGTATAGAAATAGAGATAGATAAATTGGTAAGCTTATTATAGTCTTTGTACATTTTGAGCATGTAGGTAATATCTCGAAATTACTTATGGAAGCCCTGCCAAAAAATATTAAGTATTTTTCATATAAAGATGAAACAATATATTTTCCCCAATAAACTCTTCTCTCGAATATTGGTCACAGAAATCATCGTCTCTGCGAATATTATAAAACTGGAACCCACCCAAATGTAACCAATAATTGCTTCAAGACTAATGGAGAAATTTTATTGGAACTTGTTAAACAGCTTTTTGCATAAATTTGCAATGTCAAAGAGAAATCTTTTCTTTAGGTGTGCAAGAGACAGACATTGATAGATGAATCTGATGTAATTTATTATCAACTATCAGTGGCGTAGTGTTTGGAAAAGAAGTGAGAGAATGTAGGGCTGTCTTTTCTAGCAATTGCAGCGACCCAATGAGCAAGGCAATCCACTATAGCCAGATGTTATATGCATTCTTTAAGTTACCACATTTTTAAGGTAACGATTCAATATGTGTTGCTGCAATACACTATTTTGACTAATTTGAGGGCTCAAATAGGTAAACAGAATTAACATTTTAGTTGTACAGGTTGGATGAAACAAAATACTCAATTGGAATTTCTTTTTTGATTCCCAGGTTGATCCCAGTGAAGAAATGAACGGATTTACTAAAGTTACTTATTATTTCTAATCAGGAATAAATTTTCACCTACCCTGTATATAGATAGTGAAGGGGAGCACAGACGAACAAACAAACGAACGAATAAACAGAGGGCTATATATATATACAAATGCATCAGGCTTCATATATATATGTGTTTATTTTAGATAATTTTAGATAACTTTATGTAATCCTTTCATATAAATTTTTAAATGTCTACATACATAAACACAAACATACGTATCATTCAATGAAGAATATGCAGATAGCATATACTTTAGTTGTACTGGCTGGCTGAAAATAAACATCCCATTGGAATTTCTTTTTTGATTCCCTGGTTGATCCCAGTAAAGAAATGTACGGATTTACTTAAGTTACACAAAATTTCTAGAAGGAAATAAATTCTCACCAACCCTGTATATAGATAGTAAGGGAACTCTGTCCACCCCCAGAAAATAAGGAAACGCAGTTGCCATGCATTCCCACTAATCCCCCCCCCGAAAAAAAAACTGCAAAAATAAAGATTTTTCAGAGAGTGTATGTACTTTAAATCTTTTGTATAATCCTCCAAGATATTTAAATTAGATTTGAATACATTGTTCAAATCCATGATCTCTTATTGGGGCCAAAAGTCTCACTTAGGCCTTCCGCAAGAACGAACAGAAAATCCTGCATGTAAGGCTAGTATTCAGCTAGAGAATATAAATTACCCACCTAAAAGTCCATATCCCTTGAAAGCATGTTGAATTGTAAAAACGTCGAAATCTGAATTTTCAGTCTGCATCGTCTTTAGCGGAGTCAGTCAACTGTTGCAATCTCGAATGAAGGAAAGAAATCCATAAGAGCAATTTTGATGAATCTCACGGTGACAAAAGAAAGACAGTTGAGTAAGAATGAAGGAGGAAACAGTAACAATAGCAGACCGCCAGTGACAAGATAATGATGGCAGTGGGAATGGTAGCCGGACTAAAGATAGGTTGGTGCGATAAGGAATAAATCAAAGTAAATTCCTTTTATTTTCGCTGACAACTCTAATTATTTTGGTTATGGATTGAGCAGACTCCCTCGGTTCGTTTCTATTTGTGGATTTGTGGTTTAATGTGAAGGAAGAAAATAGAAGTAAGTAGAAAAAGGAAGAAAGAAAGTGTGACGAGATCGTTCGGCAACCTTCGTTGATCGTCGGTAGAAGCCATGATTGAAGGCATGTGCTATGATACTTGGACCCCTATCGCCAGTATTGACAGCGCCATTCAGTTGTATAAAACGTTGATGTTTCACTTTTGTGAACACGGAGAGGAAATGAAATAATAATCACTGTTGTGTGATAAAGGCAGCTGTATTTTTTCAACCGTATATACACGGTCAAAATTCCGTTGTGCCTTGGATTTACTGCTGCTCTACCAATCACCTGATTTGTTTTAGTCATTTTCTGCAGTGACAAATCAAATATTTCTTGCGCAAAGAAAAGATCAACGATTAAACATCGAATTTTGAAATTTTTTTACCTAAAGTTTCTGCAATCTTATCCGTCTTGCATTGAAGATCAGGAAAAAAAGATTGTCTGTGGTCAGGAATCAATGTAAGCACTACTGACAGAATAGGACTTTAATGTGTATAATGTAAATGTATTGCAAATGATTTTACAATAGAAATACATAGCAAATTGTTCCATTATACAAATGCATTGCAAATACTTTTACTAAAGAAATACATTACTAATCATTTTACATGTTTGCTATACGAATGATTTCACTATAAAAAAAATGCCCCAAGAGTGATTTTACCATAGAAATGAACTGCAAATCTGAAAAAAAAATAGGGTTCTCAGCAGAAAGTATGGCGATCGTTAATGACTGAATAGGGCTAATATATTAGCTCTATGTATGTATATATGTATTTTAGCACACAACAATTATGTTTCTGACAACCAACCTTCAACATAATCCCTTTAATATCGTCTTCCCGTCTAATTGCTTCTTTTTCCTTGAAAATTAAGTAAAAACGAAATAGAATCTCACAGCCGTGTATCGACTTGCGCCCTGGTAGTATGGACGCAACTCGATCTGGATGTAAGTGGACCATTACAAAAGAAATGTACGCTTTCCACAATATATGATAAAATCTCCCATACATATCTACTTGAACGCCTACCTATATATCTTCCTTACCTTTCTGAAGAGAAAGGAACAAATGTCATCCAGTACATTTCTTTCAGTAAGTCATTAGCTCAACCCAGCAAGGTGTCTGCTCTGTGACCATCCCCTCCCCTGCTTCCCTGTGTGGAGAACCAGTAACAAACACGACATATACATTATGTTCACTTTAGCAAGCTAACAATAACATGACAGAAAGTGGGGATGTATTTGCGATCTGGCATAAGTCGATGTTCAGCTGTATGAACTTGGACATCATGCCAAAATGCTCCACAAGTCTCACACATTTACTTTCAGCTTTCTTTCTTGAGAAACAGAGATTAGCACTCTTTGCCACCTCTCTCTTTATAACTATGTGAAACCTGTCCACACTTCCCCACACAGGGGGCATAGCTGGAAATTTAGGGACCCGGGGTGACTCCTCAAAGGACTCCCGACAGTATTTAGTGAGGTTTGTTACTGTATAACAGTAGAAATGCGGCAGGATAACCATTATTCATAAAGCTTCTTGGTCCCTCTCATGAGAAACGCAAGGGGCGATTTAAAACAAACCCCATTCTCTCCCTCAGTTGCGACCTTGTTCTCGCCTTTGCCGTTTTTGTTGATTTAAGATTTTGAACAGTCTCTGTTCTGTTACCCAGCCCATTACGTACCGACTGAACGAGATGAAGTTATCGCAGATTTGCTTCACGACTGTCAGACACTATTAAAAGCTATTGATTAAGTTGCTTTTAGGTATTTTTCTTTCTTGTCTCGTCTTTTCTGAACTCTCTTCATTTCGCCACCTTTTTTTTTTCTTGATGCTTGATTTCACAGATAAGTAACTGTTATTGCCAGGTGCAGATATAAGAAACAGGCATTTTGTATCTCAAACAGGGGAAAAGATCTCACGCAAAATAAAAGGAAGTTTACCATAAACATTAAAGGAAGGAAGGAAAATGATGATATATAAATTGTTGATAAGATTAATAGTTAGAACAAAAAAAAATTGAAATGGCGAAGGAAAACGTCATAAAGAATCGCAAAGATGATAGAGCACCTTGTTGCAAACGAACAGTTGTCCTGCATAGAGCGTACGTTAACTGCATTTTGAAATGAAAATATAGATAAAAACTTTTTTTTCCGTACTGACAATCTTGAAGACAAAACCGCTTGCCATCAGTTCGTGTTATTTATCTTGGAACATGCCGGTTGATTTTTTGTACCAAAAGGAGGGATGTAATGCAAAAACAACAACAACAAAAACTGCCCGTGACTTATCTACTGAACCTTGCCTGAATATATGCCAAGTAAATGGCGTAACGTAACGATACGTATGTTATATTGTTCATATCTATCTGAACTTCTGGTCTACAATTTGTTGGCAAATATAATGCTCAAGTTAAGGTCACCATTTTGTTAAAGAAATGTGAAAAATAGATGTATAAATTGAAACAAGATGAAGACTGGAGTTAAAACTTGACAACCAATTTATTCGAGAAGGAACAACACGAGATTAAGACTTAAAAAATATGTATATAAAAATTAATACATCTCTGAAATATCTGTATAAAAAAAATATTTTTTTGTATTTTACGGATTTGAAAACCTATCCTTAGAAACTAAACGAACGCTATGATGATGATGATGATGATGATTCTTCGCAACAGTTGCCTGGTGGTCACAGCAGGAGACTGAGTGACAGCAAGTCTCCTCTGGTCTCCAGCCCTCCTCTTCACACTCTACAGCGGTGCTGTGGTTTACTGATTCATACCAATTACCCCGTGGTCATCGCTGAAGGCTGAGTGACAGTAAGTCTCCTCTGGTCTTCAGCCCTTCTCTCATATCTCCCTCACCTATCACAGCAGCGCTGAGGTTCGTACCTCCATCACCATTCGTTGATTGTATTTTGTTGTTTTTCCTCCTCTTTTCCCTATTAGGCCACTTCTCACAGCTGGGGGCCATAGATCTCATATTTCTAGCACTCTCCTCAATATTCGTGCTGTCCCCAGCAGTGCTGTGGTATGTGTAGTCTCAATCCTTCCTCATCCCCTGTTCTTCCGATCTCGCTTTCAGTATCTGAGTGCACCTACTACTACTGGCACTACCCTGCATTTCATGTTCTACACCTTCTACAGCTCCCTTGTTAGGTCCTGGTATTTTCCCAGCTTTTCACTCTCTTCCATATTTGCTAAGTGATCTGCAGGCACGACCACGTCTAATATTTGCTGGTTCTCCTCTTCTTTTCCACGATTACCAGGTCCGGTCTTCTCGCTTGGATGGGGTGGTCAGTTTGGATGTCAAAGTCCCAGAGTAATTTGTGACTTCCATTCTCCGGGGCTGTCTCCGGTGTGTACTGGTACCACTTTTCCGCACGGTTAAATCCCAATCGTTTGCTCAGATCCTAGTGTATCACTATTGCTGCTCTACCCTGTCTATGTTTATACTCCTTCTGGGCTAGTTAGCTACATTCACTAGTTATGTGGTTTACGGTCTCACTATTATCGGATGAAGTATTGTAACGCATTATTTATATTAAATGTTCAATGAATAAAAACGATTACAATGAAGATGAAGAATAAAAACTAGTTAAAGATTTAATAAAAATTGATAACAAGTTGTTTGAAAATTTTTCTCAGGATAGAATATTCCCAGTGTCCATATTTAATTTTATGAGTGATCTTTAAATTTAAGATGGAGAAAGAGGAGACGGAAAGGTATAACAACGCAGGGAGAACGAGAATGCGTAAGGAGTGAGAAAATGAAGCGTAGCGGGGAAAGGGTAGTAAAGACGAAGACAAAGTAGGAGGAAGATTGCAATAAGGAAGATATGGAGAGTGGATGGAGAGAAAGGAGAGGAAAAAAAGGGAAGAAGAGAAAAGGGAGAGCAAGGATGGAAAGGTATCTAGAAAAGAAAAAAATCAACACCATAATAATCCATAACACGGTGAAGAGCTACAAACATGAACCCCCCCCCCCTCAAAAAATAGAATAAAACTTGGGATCTGGCCAGGAGATGGGGGTTGTTGTAGCGATCGGAAAGGGCAAAAAAAAAAAAAAAAAAAAGATAAGGGAGGTAAGTATAGAGTGAGGAGAAGGAGAAGGAGGGACATTGCAATTACGAAGAATAGGGGGGACCAAGAGATAAAAAGGGCAAAGGGCAGCAATGGAGATAAAGGGAGAGGATGAGAAGGACGAAGAAAAAAAAGGAGGGATCGATCAAAGCAAAAGAAATCGTAAAAAGTTTGGGTGTGGCATGAATGCGTTGTCACATTTGGCTACCCCACCCCCACTACCACCACCCACGGCTCCCGAATCTGGGGATTCCATGGTTGAAAAGAATTTTTAGAAAAATTGAAAAAAAAAAAATGAATGAAAAAATAAAACGGAATGTAAAATTAACGAGATGTATTGAACGAGCGAGAAGGTATCGAAAAAAAAAAGAAAAGAAAAAAAAGCTGCTAGTCTGGTTAGTCATGCAAGAGAAGCTGTCACGTAACCAACATCATTTTTGCAGCATGCCAGGTGAAAAATTGGAAAAACGAGTGATGAATGAATGAATAACAATTCTCGCACTTTGATGGTCAGCGGTCACTAAGAAATGTTCAAATTTTCAAAAAAATAATGAATAAATGAAAATAAGCGTGAACACTGCTGGACACACGCTAAGGGTTAGGTTCAGCATGAACTTACATCATAAATTGCCCCCCCTCCACTGTCATTGTCTTTCCTAGCCATTATCATCATCAGTCTTTTAACGTCCGTCGTTGGACATAGACCTTCACCAGGATTCGCCACACTTCTCTATCGTGGGTGTCGTGGAGCCAGTATTTTCTAAATTTGTCCAGTTCATCTCTCCATCTTGTATTCTGCCGGCCTCAGTTTTCACATGTGATCTCTGGGGATCCATGTTATGAGTTGTGATTAATGAAGAGTGAATGTTAAAATTTTCTGTTTTCTTACTCCATCGGCGCAGCCCGTACACGCCCCACATACAGGGGTCAGCAAGCCAGACAGACCAACTTAAAAACTTAGAAAGAAACCTATGTTGATGTCGGCAGTTTTGGTTGATGGTGTGTAATGAATGAACGGAATGCAGAATTGGCAAGGTGTATAGATTGAGCGAGAAGAAGGTGCTTAAAAAATAACTACAAAGAACTTCTTTTTTTTCAACAGATTACATGTTTCAAAAACATCAGCAACAACTTGAGGAGTGAAGATAAGAATCCAAAATGAAAAATTCAAAAATAAAGACATTGGAGAAGAGGCTAGCAGGATCGGGTGGCGGGAAGATTTACTTGGAATAGGAAACTTTTCTTGGATATATCTGGTCACACGAATAATAGGTTTCTGACTGCCTCGGGGGAGAGAACAGGTGTACCTTTCTAATCTACTTATTACTTACCTATCTACTTATTTATCTGTCTATATATAATGAATGATGGAAACTACAAGCGTAACATATTGCAATGTTTTCATTTACCTCTACCCAATGAAGTTGGAAGAGGCATATGTATTCACCACGTGTCTGTCTGTCTGTCTACACGATCACTGGAAGTCTATAATACAATTTCAATGAAATCAGCGCGGGTTCAGGAATTCATTTACAATTAACTAACTGCCTCGTAATCATATGCCCACACAATATCTCCGAAAGTTCTTAATGAATTCCACTTAATGATTTGCTGTGTGATGAAGATGGGGTGATTGAATTTTCGGTTGATCCAGGAATCTTTTTTTGATAGGAAGACATATTTTTTTTATACGTTGACTCATGTTTGTTCGTGCAATATCTCCAAAAGTTCTCGATGAATTCCAATCGCATTTTGGTGGAGCATGCCATGGGCTTGTGGCAGATCCAATATCTTTTTACTGTTACCCCCCCCCCTGCATTCTAACAATTAGTGAACTGATTTTCAGTTTTTTTAGTGACAACATTGTAGGCTGAGGTATACTCACTCCAAGCGTTTTCCAGTTTATCTGAGTGAATATTAGTCAGTTGGTGCCGTTTGAGATTCTAAGATGATGCACTGTCATTACCGATATTTCCTGAGATTATCTTCGTACATCACAAGGCTTGATTAGAATAAGGAGATTGTGTTACGCCAACAATCCAAGTGGGAATAGTTGTCTATCCGGAGAATAATCATGTAAAATCCACGAGGCAGGCCACAAGCATTGTCATTATTCCAAGAATCAAACAAGCATCCTTATCTTTCTTGCTTGGCAACGTTGCAATCTATCTTTTTAAAAAAATATGTATACACAGGAACCTCCCGATTAACGCTGCCACGATTTGCGTGGTTTCAATTAACGCGCTAAAATTTTGACATTCGAATAGTGCACCCATAGATTTGCTTTCCAGGGTAATTTAAAGCTAATTCAAAATAATTTTGTACGTAATAAAAGAGATTTAGGTCCGTTTTCAATTCGACGCCTTAACAACGACAATCTTTTCGCTTTATCAATACTGATTGTTGCGGCTAGAAAAATGTTTAAACTTAAAGAAATGACTTCCTATTATTACTTGCGTATTTTGACTGATGCTGGTTAATTTCTATCGGATACAATTTCGCATATGATCTCGGGGGATCCACGTTGTGAGTCGTGATGTCCAGCAGTTGTCTGACATTCTTGCAACATGACCAGCCTATTACTATCTGAGTTTTCTGTTTCTATGATACCCTTGTGTTTTCTCTAATTCCCCGAGCTGTCTTATGATCTCTCCTCATAAGGTTGAGCATGATTCTTCCTGTGTGCGTTGCATGGTTCCCAGTTTGAGGGTCAATCTTTTGGTTAGGTTCCATGTTTCAGCTCGATAGGCGACTGCATTGGTTGTATACCTTTCTTTTTAGGACTAGAGGGATTTTCTTGTTCTTGAAAGTCGAGCTTGCTCTACCGAAACCTTGCCAACCTAGTGTGATTCTTCGCTTTATTTCTTCTTCCTTTGATGACTTCATGGAGATTCGCTGTCCTAGGTGGCTGTGGTGGTCTACTTTCTCCAGCTCTGAGTTTACGATTTCGATCGTTGCGTCTTTGTCCCCAACATGTTTGTTGTACATGATATTTGTTTTGCTGAAGTTCATGCTGAGACCAACTTTTTTTGCTTGTTACATTTAGTTCGTCTAGCATCATTTAGAGACCGTGAAGGTTCTTAGCAAAGAGGACAATGTCGTCAGCAAATTTGTTATAACTACGTTTAATAAAACGCAATTAATGATTTGTAGTAGTGATTTCACTAAAGTTGAAATGAGTCGAATTCTCACTTGCCTTCTAGAACATATCCACAGTTTTCAAGGTGGTAAGCCACTGAACTATTTCAATTTTCCGTTAATTCCTCATATTTTGTGTCATTCCAATTATCTGCTAATTCCTCATTTCTTTTTTAGTTGAACATAATTCTGAAAACAACGAGTAAGTGCTGTTGTCAGTAATAAAAAAGTGGCTTTGTGCAAAAGCGTAGAAATGTGATTCCTTTACATTAAAATCTAGACATTAAAAAAATATGAGCATGGTGATTCTAAATCAAAAACCACGTGTGACTATAAAATGGCTGAATCAACGATACGAACGATCCCGTCACAAACAGATGCTTAGAAAGAAAAAGGAAAAAAGTTGCTCCTTACTTTGAAACTGGGCAAACTTCGAGAAATATGAGCCTTTTAATGATAGAACTAGAAAGATTACCTTCCATCTGGATCGAATATTGTAATCAGCAGTGAATCCCTCTATCAGTACTGACAGTATCAAAGCCAAAAATGTATGTATCTTCTTTTCATTGCACGCAAAAAGAAACGGAGAGAATGTGGACAATTAAGAATTCTCTGCTTGCTCAGGATGTTTTCATCGCTTTGAAAAGAGAATCGGCTTGCATAATGTACGAATAGCAGGCGGAGCAGATGAAGAAGCGGCGAAAAAAACGTCCAGACATTTTAAAGAAAAACCGTACATAGCGACAAGTAAATTTTCAACGTCGAAACGGGTTTATTCTGGAAAAGAATGTCTTCTAAGACATCTTTCTTTTTTTTTTTTCGGTTTGCTGCGAAAAATCACAGCCAGGTTATAAGGTCTCTAAAGATCGTCTGACACTTTTATTAGGTGACAATGCTAATGGCGATTTCAAGTTGAAACTTGTGCTCGTGTATCTTATCCAAGGTAACTTAAAGACCAGAAACAAAATACCTTACCTGTGATGTGTGGCTTACCAAAAGCTCTCTTCATGGTTCGGTTCGCAAAATATTTTTTGTTCAGCAGTCGAAGATCAATGCCAAAAAAAAGTAAAGAATAATATTGTCCTGAAGGTGTTGGTGATTCTGGACTCTCAGTGATTTGAGTGAAAATGTAAAAGTGATTTTCTTCTCCCCCGTTACTTCGTAATTGATACGTTCAGGACTTACGACCCGGGGGAAAAAAACTTTAAAACCAGCAATCGAAGTTTCGAACGGGGAGAACTCAATTTCTTTTTACAGAATTTTGGGGAGAACCCCCTCCCACAAAAAAACCATAACATTTGGGATGTATCAGAAAATATTCATGATTCTCGATTCGAAGTCGTTGAAAGCAATATGGGAACTGCCTTGAAACGTATTTTGCCACATTGAATCGTTTATTTGGTTGATCTCCCTAAACAAATGCAAGAACTTGTTCAGGAAATCACCAAAATCGGAGAAAAACCTTGGTTTTAATGAATTGGATGAATAAAATGTCAGAGAATTAATAGAATCACACTTGGAGGAGCGAAGCGACAATAATTCATTCAATTTAGAACGTCAAGACAATGAACCTACGAAACTACAGATGATGCATCAAATAAAGAATCTCGTCCCTATGAAGAGAGAAATCATTCAAAAGGATTTCTGTGAGATTTTTCGAATAGTCGAAACTTTGAAACAGCGATTGATGTGTTGAAGCTGAATCAGGGGGAGGAAAAAAACTAACCAAACTATATTCAGTAATTAAAAAAAAATGTTGCTTTCAATTCAATAAACGTATAACCCTAAAAAATAAATTAAAATCAACCTTGACTATTATCGGGAAATTGTCTCGAAATCATTTCTAATCTTTTTTTGAATTTGAATTTCGTGATTGATTACATTATTTCCAATAGCTTTTAACACTGTTTCGATTTGCGATTCAATTTACCAAATTTGGGGGGTACTTTGATTCAATATATATATATATATATATATATATATATATATATATATATATATATATATATGTATATATATAATCCACTGTTTTTGATAATTTGATGGGGGGTACCCACAGAGAAACATCATGAGAATTTTGGTAGTGCGTATATGGATAGCAAACAAAGTGAGGGAACACTGGTCTCATGCGTTGCGTTTTCATAAAACTACACCACCGCTGTTACTGCCGGCGTGAAAACGCAATGAATATAAATGATAATACATAGGGTAATCGAGAAAACTGGCACAAAGGCTTTAAAATACTGGCATGACGGAGTAGGAACAATGATACCCTAGGAACTGTGCAAACAACGTTGGTTCAACTATGTAAACTAACAGTATCAGATCAAACGAATTAGTCCTAGATTATGAAAAGAATAAGATACTCCAAGTGTTTCGTAGCCAGCTAGTCATGATAGTTGTGGACAGATGAGGGTTAAATGAGTGGAAACTTCGAGAAACCACTCTCCCATGACTCCTTCACCGCTCAAGCAGAAGTAACATTGAAAATATGTTGCGCCTGCTGTAAACCTTGTCGGGGTTAGTTAATGATGATATATACGTATTTGTATTCATGAGTGTCTGCCACCACTTTTCTAGGTGGAGGAGAGAAGCAAAAGGACATATTCGGAAGATATCTTAGTGACACCCCTATTACAGGGTAGACATACTACTTTGATCAGGGGTGGGGGGAATGCCCCGTTGCTCGCACTTTGCCTCAGTGAACGCCCATACTTGCATCAGTCAGTTCGGCTATCAAGTCATCTACTTAGTTTCTTGCAAGCAGAACACATCCTAGAGTTTGGGTGAGAAACAAGCAAAGAAATAGAAGAAAGAAAAAAAGAAGTTTTTTTAGTAAGACGGATAATCTATAACGTGACTCTTTCATGACTTGACTCTCAAGGGCGGAGCACGCTTGCAACCAAATTTTCCTTTTTAACTTTGCTCTAGCTCACAATTCTTTTTATTTGCTGGCCAACAAGATACTTCTAATTTCTTTTTATAGCAAAGAAGTTGACTTCTTTATCTCCGATTCAGCTTAACTGGACAATTCAGCCGTGGAAGCTATCGTACGTTACGTTACTCGATCGGAAAGTGAGGGTGTTATTGAAATATTTCTGTACATGCATTTTGACAGCTTCCTTGAGAAATGTGATATACTGCGCGGAATACATCAAAAAAAGAACTTAGGTCTAATCGTGGAAGTGCTTAACAGAGAAAGTTTAGACCTTATCGGAATAAGGATGCAGGATGAGGAATTCAAATATACTTTTAGGTTTGTCAATCTATAATTATCTATCTTCCCAAACCTCAAGGTCTGTTCCAGGGCCGGTTCTAAGCCATTTTGAACCTGAACGGTTCCCGCATTTCAAGGAGCCCCTTTTTCGGGATAGTCTTGACAAATTCAAGCAACACATTGCCGGTTTTAAAGAGAACAGCAACGATTTTCATTTTCTTCTGGATTATTTAAATGTCAGTCGTATTTATTTATACATGCTGTTCATATTTTGAATTCTTTTTTTTTTTTTTTTTTACTGTACTTGAATTAAAAAATAAGTGATAAATAATAGTTGAAGAGTGTAAAAAATTATTACTCTGAAATTTCTAGGTGCACATCTTGATTACTTTCAATTCTACCATGGAGATATGATGTTTATAATAAACTTTATATCTGTTAAATTTTTACTGACCTTGGTTGTGAATCTGGGAGCTTATAAAATGTATCGAATCGGGTTCTGCATCTCCCAAAGATTGTCCTGGTCTGCTTATACATATCTGCTTATATAATCATAGGACTTTAGGTATTTTTTTTTATATCAGTAGTGAATTAACTGATGCTTTTACCAGATAGCATATAGGTTTAATAGAAGCCAAATCTGACAATTCTTTCCCCAAAACAGAAAAGATAGTAACATGCATGAACTACCATTATCCACTTGGAAGTCACTGACGAAATATTTTCTGAATAATTTCTTTGTCTTTGGTCTCTTTTCTATTGCAGTGATTTGGATAGTGATTTAAGGAATTTTTAGATAGTATTTAGAGCAGTGGTTGCAATGCTTGTTGTGGAGCAGCTGATGTGATATTTCACGAATATGATGCAAGTAGGCATTCATAGAAAAACCTGCCGAGAAATATGCATGTTGATTGGTTTGCAGGAAATATAACTTCTGCAAGTTGAGGGTCAGGATTTTTAGAATATATCTACTCAACTCTTGAATGTAAATTTCAAAGAAAAAACTTCTGATTGAAATGATCTCCTTTTAACCATTTGGTGAATCTTTTCATTCCCTTTTATTCAATTCACAAAAATGTTCCACTATTTTCCTCTGTTATTCATTGAAGAGTTCACTATCAATTACAAATGGTCTCAAGCGATCTATGAATTTAGCAGTTATTTAGTGAACAGTGTGAATTTTTCTGTTCCTGTGTCAATAACAAAGGACTTTATCACTCGAAAGGTAACAATTTTGCAGATAAAAATATTTCAACCATTTGAAACTCTTCCACTAGAACGAATTCAGTAGTTCATTTTCTAAAATAAAATAATCCCAATGTCCATGATTTTTTTTTTTGTCGGGATCAACCAGTTCAGTAATATTTGGTAATTCTACAAAAAGGCCAACTTTTTTCCTCCCTGATCCCAATCCTTTATGCACGAACAGTTCTTTTGAGAACCACTTATTTTGTTGATTGATTTGAGACCTGCAAGTCCTTGTAGTACCTGTACCTCCAATCTTGATTTTTCAATAAAATTCAGTTTACCTTAATGTTCCTTTATAAGTCAATGTTTGTTGTCTTTATATGGCCTTGAAATATAAATTGAAAAAATATGATAACAAAAAATTTTTGGATCTTAAAAAATTAGGGCACAAAGAGTTGAAAAAACAACTAATGTGCCATGAAAAAAAAACCTAGCTGACAAGGGGAGGGGTATGGAGCTATCTGAAAACGCCCCCCCCCTGTGACAACGATGGAGGGGAGCCTTAACTGCTTCATAAATAGTAGCTCACCAACTCAATTTCTACTGACGCTATGCAATATATTTTTATATACATGAATCACATGAATAATAATACAGACTTTGGGGTTGTTATACACCAGTTGAGTGATGACTAGTGTCTACAGCAAGTTTTCCCAAGAGTCGGAGGAGACCCCTCCAGGAGCTATGCCCTCTGGGACCCCAAATCTCTAGCTTTGCCAGTGCCTGTGCCCTTGAATTAAAATAGGAAACGGCCTTAGTTTAATGAAATGCTTTAGCAAATGAACTGCAAACAGCAAAATTGATTGGAACTCAAAATGATTGATTGGTTTTGGAGACTTTTAAGGGGAATTGAAAAGCATTTATTCATTTTAAGTCATAAATCAAATAAAATTGTTAAAAAAAACAAAATGCATGACCAAATAACAATATATGATTCGAATATTATTTATATCTTTAGAATGAGCGAGTGTCATTGATAAATGTGTCTTTGAATATGTACTTTACACACAAACACACACACACACACACAAATATATATATATATATATATGTATACACACATATATATTTATAAGTATACATATATACACATATATATATATATATATATATATATACATATATTTATGCATATATATATATGCATATATGCATATATATATATACATGTATATATATACATATATATATATGTATACATATATACACATATGTATACATATATTTATGCATATATATATATATACATACATATATGCATATATGCATATATATATATACATATATATATATGCTTATATATATATATGCTTATATATATATATATATGCTTATATATATATATGCTTATATATATATATATATATATATATATATATATATATGTGTGTGTGTTTGTGTGTAAGTACATTGATAAGTCCATAACTGAACGATGATTAAAAAAGCATTTATTTTTCGACTATTTGGTTAAACAACGTTACTGAATACATTAAACCAAGCTAAATATTATAAATACATATATATGACCCTCCTGATGGCTGAATTTGTCGCATACTTCTCAATGGTATTAGTGGTCAGTGTTTAAGTCCAATCACATGTTTGGGATTTCAATGCCGATCTTCAAGGCAAGTTGACAATCCCCACTTGGAGCTAAAGTCTCTGAGAGGAATCTATTGGACAGGACAAAGCTATTTTTGCTCCCACCCACACACACACACTGAACTAACGCCCTCATCTTTTAGCCATCCTGTATTCATCTGTTATAATCCTTTTAGCCCACCAAACTAAATCCACTTGCTGGTAAGCTATAGTCAACCTATTTTGATTATGGACATATTGTATTTCAATTCACATTTCTACCCGATTGATTCATAAGACCCCTCTTGGTGCTTGGGGTCTTGATGAAATGCATCAGCTGCATCCCTCTCTGAGAAACCCTGCTTGAAGGATAGGGGGCAACTCAATTTTTTTTAACCATATTTCACTTCATTTGACCTTGTGCTTTACTAAGCTATGATTAGTAAATGTTATACATAATTCCAGTATCTATATTGTAAGTTTGAACATAGAAATACAGCAAAAAAACTCCTTATCATAAAATTCGGCCTATATATGGAAGATTATACACAAAGAGTTTGCATCTACATGCACAGATACAAAAATGTCCGTGTCCGGTGGAGGTGGGGATTCATTGATGCTCAAAGGCTTTTATGACTGTAGATATGATTTGTGCACGCATCCTCACAGACCCACACAAATACACATTGTTCAAATATGGCTATCAATCTTCCCACCTCCCTCACGCACACACCCTGATGAGCACAGAAAAGTATTTCATATTGTTCCAAAATGAATATAACCATTGTCATTAGGCACTCATAAAGGCATGAATATTATAATTAGAGCCGTGGAATTTTCTTCATTACAGCAAGAACAGAGGCTAAAAGAGTGCAGGGAAAAGGAATTCTGGAGAATAATTGCATGATTAATTTAGCCATTTTGGAAATTTTCCCTCGGAAATGGAATCTAAAGGCTTGGAACTCACACAAGTATGCCAATTTTATCCGAAAGGAAGAAAGCATCAAAAATGAGTCTTCAACATTCGATTATTCCTCATCTTGGAACTACTTTACCCATGCTATCAAAACATGAAGGCAGTATCTAGATGATTTTTTTTCTATTGTATTGCACTTGAAAAATATTAAAAAAACACTATTCTGCTTCAGGTTTTCTTGTTTACTTTCAGTACATACCGAACATTGTATTAATCTAAAGGTAAAATTAAATAAAGATACAAATTTTTTTTTTTTTTTTTTTAAATCTGATACAAAATAATGAAATAATCTTCTAAGGGAAGTAACTTTTGTGCGAAATATAAAGTTTATTTCTCTTGGAAAGTAATAGACAAAAAATATTCACATGCATGTGGCAGATCATATAAGTCGATAAGATCCCCCTAATTGTCCTTTCTTTTTTTTTTGTCATCCCATTCTGATTTTTATTTTACCTGGATAGAAAAAAATCTTTTTATCTGTTGTTTCACTTAACATGAACCTTTTGCCACAGATAGCAAAACAGTCTGGATCGTATGAAGATTTGGATTGAAGTCATCCTTCCAGAGTAAACAATGATGAACAACATCGCTAGCCATTACTCATGGAACCAGCCTGCTTACCATTGTTAGACAAAAACTATTCTTGGAATGGTTTAAAAGAGAACCTAGTGCTGCTTCGATTCCAGATTCAATCAGTGCAGGATTAACAATATAGCAAAAGTAGCATTTGCTACACACCCTGCAATTTCAAACGCTCCACGCTAAATGCTTCTGAGCGATCGATTCCGATTCAGTGATTCTGTACTTGCTCGATCACTGTAGTACTATACAGCCTTCGATTTTTATGAGCGTTTAAGGTTTGCAATTCCAGCCAATTATCATCTTTAATTGGAATTATCATTTAACAGTAAATATTCAAAGTGTGGTATCTATGTGATAGGTATATGAAACTGAAGTCGTAGCCACTGCACAAAGATCAAAATGAAACAAAGTAATACTATTAGCGAAATACCACATGTATTTGTCTGGCTATGTAACAGATGAAAAAATTTGATTACATGTTAGTAAAAAGTGTTTCTATTGTAATACTTATGTGTATTTTCTTAATCTAGAGCTATTTTATATACAACAGGCTCTGTACTAGCTCAATCTAACCCGTACAGTTCAATAGAAAACCAAAACAGGTCTGGTTAGTCACATAATAGGAACCATCACTTGACCGCTATCTTTTGGCAGCATGATGTGTTGGGGGTGATCAATTTAAAAATTTTGAAAAAGAGGAATAAATGAATAAATTACTTTTCTCACATTTTGTCGGGCAGTGATCACTTAAAAAAGTCTGAATTAAAAAAAACAAGCATGAGTGCTGCTGGACTCAAACAAGGGAATCAGTTTTGCATAAAGTTATATTGCAAATTGAAACCCCCACCAAAAAACTTGGGGTGGGAGTATCTTCCCAAAACAAAAGAAATGTTTTTTTTCATACATGATAAAGAGTAAGTATTGAAATTTTCAGACCTCTAGCCCTCATTGGTATTGGCCTCGTATGATGAATAGATAGCCAGCTAGACTAAAAACTCCAGAAACCTATGTTGACAGTTTTCATTGACATTTTTTAATTCGTTACTCACTAAGAATGGATGATCATCAATTTTTGTTAGATTAAGATTTGAGAGTATTCAACCCCAAATCTCAAACTCTTCTTAGGATAAGGTATTTCATAATCACTACCAACATCTAGAGAGAGCCAATATGGCTGCCGAGAGGAAAAGTAGACCAAGTTGAGCTTTGAGAGAAATTGACCAATAACTCATGTATGTTTTCTTCTAATAAGTAAGAGAGGATCACTTTTGTTGAATTAACTTCGCCATTTTTTCTGTGAAGAACCAGTTTCAAAGATCTTTTTCTTGAATCAAGCCATGGTGTAGTGCTGTGAGAACATGTGGAAATGGCATGCCCTTACTTTTGGAGGGGAGGGGAAATAGTATCCCCTTCACTATCTATAAACCACTAAAATTCCTTGTTTAAACAATTTACTGATAATAAAAATTAGCCAGTAGGTGTCCAAATACTCATTGCATATGGCCTTAAAACATTTGTGAAATGGGTTCAATTTCAAAAAATTATCTGATGTGGGGGTAGGCAGCCCTGCATTCCCTTACTTCTCTTATCAGCACTACACCACTGGAATCAAGAGTCACAAAATTTGACACTTGACTTGAATGTTGGGAGAATGTAAAGGTAAATGATTAGAGATAAGTGATTTGAATTTGGTTTTATCATGAAAATTGTCTTTCCCTGTTGTAGTTATGTGAGTAAATATCTACTTGTATTTATCTCTGTCTGCTTTGTGGAAGAATTTCATTCTTTATCAACTGATCAATGCCTCTTGACTGTAGAAATTAACTTTTGGTTTATTAAACAGCTTAGATGAAATCTTATTTAAAGATTGTGAAAATGTTTTACCTTTGATAAAATACCTCATTTTTCTTTTTCATAAAAAATATAGAGATCGCTCTTTGTTATTTAAGAATTTCAGATATTGATAATCTGCCAATTACAAAAGTCTATATCATAAAACTTTCCAACTTTTGTTTGGATAAATTAATCTCCTCTCCACATATCTGATGGGAACACGATTCTTTGGCCAATGCATTCTATAGCCTTCTTCTGGTGTTAATATTGAATATGGGAAGAAGAGATTGGATTGTCCGAACAAAAGTCAGAATGTTAAGGACTCTTTCCAAAGTTATACACAATCATTTTATAGGCTGTTAGGAACTGTCAGCCAAAACTGTCAACAAAGGTTTCTTCTGTTTTCAAATTAGTCTGGCTGGCTGGCTATGTAAGTATATATCACACACACAGGTTTCATCAATGGAGTGAGAGAGCTGAAGATTTAAACATCTTTTTGTTATGTTTACAAAAAACGCTTTTTGTTATCTGAATATTTCCCACCCTAATAGATTTTTAGTGGGGGGGGGTCAGTTTACGACGTAAGTTTATGCTATATTGATCATTTGGTTAGTGACCAGTAGCATCACAATCGTTTTTTGAAAATTCAGATCTTTCAGTGATCACCATCCAACAAAAGACAAAAGAAGTGATTTATTCATTAATCACCCTTTCTTCCAATTTTTTAATTGATCACCACCAACATGGCATGCTGCTGAAAGACATTGTTTAAATGATGGTTTCTGCTGAGTGACCAACCAAACCTGTTTATTATCATTTATTATTGGTGTTCATGAATTCAGATAGTTTTTTCTTTTATGATTTGGTCAAAATATTAGACACATTTTTTTCTTACTTTCGTTGTCAGTACAATGTTTCAGCAAATCCATTCTGCAGCCTCCTTCAGGTATACAATCAGCAAAGAAATGGTGGGGTCTCTTTTCTACTGAAAAAAAAACGATACCTGATGTGCCAACTGGTTCTGCTCATTCCCAGCAAGGAGAGTCCCACAGATGATACTATTCTCTGCACCTTTGTAATATGTGATTATATATTAGGTAAAATTCAAAATTAGTATCCTTTTTTTCACTACACGCAGCTGCATATCAAGGGAGGTACTTATCATGTATCAGTCTTGAATTCTACCATTTTGCTATGTAGTAAAAAGAAAAAAAAATGTTTAATGGTTTCATTTTTGGGGTGAGGGAAATTGTTTTCCATTTTCAATTTCTCACGTTGTGATTTTACATCAGTTTTCTTTGACCTGGCACATGACGAGTTTGAAGGGGCGAAGATATGGATGCATGCCTCTCCTGAGAGCATCAGAGCAAAGAGAACGCAGACTGTCTCAGCCGGAGTTTGAACTTGGCTTGTCGATCCCATTCTTTGCATAGTTACCGCTCGATCACTCACACCTACAACGGATGTAAGTAAGGAACTCTAAACATGCCCACACAAACAAAATGAAGAGCAGCCACGATGGACTTTGCTTTCTGACCAGATATGTGAAACTGAGCGTGCACGTTTCGGACACGGATTGTAGCAATGATACCTGACACATTTGATGCGTTATTAAATTAGCCATCAGTCCGAGTTTGTAAGTGAGTAGATTGAAGAGAGCCATGGTTGGGACAGTTTATGAACCGTGACTAAATTTACAAGCGAGTAGACACGTAAGCTGAATCATAGATTGATAGACAAGTACATGGGAAAGTAAGTTGGACAGGGCATTGGTATAAGTATTGATGGGCCTATCAATAGAATTCTTTGTAGATAGGATATTTATCAAGCTTCACCTAATCTGGCACAACGCTCTATGGTAGCCCTCCTCCTCCATAATCATGAAATATAACAAATAAACTTATATATATATGTGCACGTATATGTTATCAAGAAATGGATATATGATCCGACAGAATTATTATAAATTGCATCATATTATATTGAAACTTTACATGAAATGATCTCCCATTATTACATAGTGAAAGTATCATTTGGCCTACACAATGCGTGCGGAAAAAACAAATAGTAAGATCAATGTGATGTTGAAGTGGCTACCCTATTTTGTCACAGGCTTGATTCCTGCAGCAGCCCCATTTCTTCTAATTGTTTATTCTAATTATGCTGTCTAGGCCGAATCATACTTTCACCATGTAAAAATGGGAGATCATTTCAAATAGTTCCAATGTGATATAACGCAATTAAAAATCATTCTGTCAGGTCATATATCCATTTCTTAATAACATAATTGTCCGCATGTAAAGAAAGAGATAGGGCAGATATAGGCTGTGAATAAGCAAAAAATGAGAATGCAGAATTAAAACAGTTTTTTTGGCCTTTGCATCACTGGTGGCTGTTTAGTTTGATGGTAAAAGCAACGCTACGTTGGAACAGCTACCAGATCGGTCACAGGCCAATTCTTGCAACAGCCCCAGTTTCTTCAATCGTTTATTCTACTTATGTTGTCTTGGCTAAATGATGCTTTCATTGTGTAATAATAGAGCAAAAGTAAGTTTGTGCTAACTTGTTTTCCTTGAAATGCAGACTTTTTTTTCGTGATTGCTGCCCAACGAAATGCAAGAAAAGTAACTTATTCATTGATCACCCCTTTTCAATTGATCATTTATAACAAGCTATGCTGCCTAAAGATGTTGGTCACGTATATATACATACATATATATATATATATATACATATATATATATATATATATATTTGTAATTATTTTACAAATGATTTCCACAACAGATATCTATACACACACACACACACATATATATATATATATATATATATATATACATATAAAGATATACCTTGATTAGTATAGTTAGTTAAGAATTGAGGAATTTGAGCATGAAAAAAATTAGCCCAACATCTTATTTCAAGTGTCCCTTTGATCCCAGCAGTTATCCTAAGATTCCATGCAGATACAGGCAAAAGACTGTACCAAATTTGGCTTGCACATGATGTTGATAATCCACAACCTTTTTGATAGCGTCTCACATATACATGTACGTATGTATCAGGTAGGTGTACTGAGGTTGAGTGATGTGCGATAGACTGAAAGTGCGTAATTCTCTATGTGCTATGAGAGATGGACACTGGTCAGAGAGAGGCCAAGAGGTGTGACCAATGGAGATTTGCCAGTTGTTCGACATGACATTGGCCTCCATCCAATATGGTGCCAGAGGCTAATACGGTGTAGGAATGGTGAAAATCCAGAAATATTCTTTAACAAGAAATGTGATTTTAACAATAGAAACACATTTGCACTGCAAAATTGGACATCTTCTGATGCAGCAGTCCCCAACCACCAGGCTATTGACTGCTACTTGCTGCAGGGCCATATGGAAATTATATGATTTGGCAATATGAAACGATATGTGTCAGGTGCACCTTTCCTAATTCCTTTTAACACCTTCACTAGTAAATATATTAGTCTTCGACGGCAAAACGACTGAGTTAGATAAGACCGTTTCAGTAGTCAACCGATAATATGATAAACACTTTTAGAAACAAAATTGAGTGTCTCAGCTTCTTATAAGTGACTTATGGAACATAGGTGATAAGTCTATCACCTATATTCCAGTCATGAAAATGTCAGATGGTCTGCAAAAATATTGTCCAGATTGAGCCGGTCCGCAGTTCAAAAGAGGTTTCAATACCCTGCTCTAATGCATGCTGGGATACAATAGGCAAGTTAGTTCTGAAGAGAAAGCATTAAAGTGTGTATCATTGTACAAAGATGTATGTGTATGTGGACGTATGAGATAGCATAAAAGTTATTGGTGCAAAAAATGGAATCGTCAAACTGAGTTTGAATTTGGGCTGTGACTGTTTATGTACACTTAGCGCTTATGTTCTTCCTTGGGGAAGGTTTGTCGCAAGGGCGAGTGCTTATACAAGACTCTTTCCCATAACTACCGCCCAAGCAGTAATATCTTCAAATATAAATACATATGTAGCTATTAAGAGAATTTGATTCCAGTTAAAATTCACCAAGATGTGAGTCAGAAGCATTTACTTTACAATCCTTACAAAATAAAAGTAGGTGTTAACTTACATATTGTTTTTCAAAGGTATCACTATGTGAGATATGTAAATAAGTTGATTTGTTGCATGACAAGAATTTTGGTCATACAAAATGAGTATATATATATATATATATATATATATATATATATATATATATATATATATATATGAATGTATGTATATAAATATATGAAAGTATATATATATACATATATATGTATGTATGAAAAGTAATTGATATTAATATCTGATATTGTGACTAAGGAAAGATGTTTTTAGGAACTAAATTTCGCTGGAACAAAAGTATTTATGGTAGTGAGCAAAACAATGCCAATGATCAGAAAACTTAGACCTCTGTCTGCTGTCACAGTGCTGATGGCTCAATCAGTTAGCCCAGATCTAGGCTACATAGGTGCTCCCAATGGATGTGGGTTCAAATCTTACTCGGGGGTTCTTTCCTTTACTTCCCGATTATTGCTGTTGTTTTGCTAATTAAGTAATTTGGTTCAAGCCAAAATATTACGTAAAACTGTCTTTCATAATTCACATATATATGTATGCTTGTATGTATATATATGGATGTATGTTTATATATGTTTATTATGTATGTATATACAATTTCCCAAACTTATTGTTTCAACATAGCATTGCTCTTATCATTGAGCTAAACAGCCACTATTAATGCATAGGTCCAAATAACTGCTCTATGTCCAAATATTCATTTTGTTCACATATATATATATATATATATATATATATATATATATATATATATATATAGGTATGTATGTATATATATATATATATATATATATATATATATATATATATATATATATATATATATATATATATATATATATATACATATATACGTATAGGTATGTATGTATATATATATATGTATATATATATGTATATATATGTATATATATATATATATATATACACACATATGGTGGCTGATAACTCAGTAATGAGCGAGGCCAACCTTTGTGTGCCAAACTTTTCCCCCCCTTGTTTAGATTTTTTTAAAATGATTTTAATCATTCATTTTTTAAATATTTTACTAATATTATTATTTTTTTGAATTTTATCTGTACATATATATATATACATATATGTATATATTTCATCTGTATTTATATATATATATATATATATATATATATATCATCTGTATTTATATATATATATATATATATATATATATATATATATATTCATCTGTATTTATATACATGTATATATGTATAAATATAAATGAATACACACATATATCTATGTGTATATATGCATATATATGTAGATATACACACATGTACATATATAACATGTGCATAAGCTCGTATATATTATATGTATATGTATTTCAGATGCAAACGTGCACATGATAAGAATTTACTTCAGATTTATTTTTCAGTGCAACCGTTTTTGGTCTGCGAAAAAATGATTTCTTGTAAATATAAGAAAGCATATGGTGGGCAGAGAAAAAGAAAATTAAGCATAAAAATTTTTGGATTTTATGGTGAGGTAAATGGTTCATGATAAGCACAAATTATAGCAACCAATTTTGGAAAGGTGAATAAGTATTGGGTAACGTACCTATGATAGATTGTGAAAGAAGACGAGGGAGAAAAATATGAAAAGCGAGAAGAAAGTAATTGAGTAAGAAAGAAAGGAAGGAAGGAAGAAGAAAAGGTGGAAACAAAGAAGAAAAGGAAGAAAGAATAATTGGAGAATAAGAACAAAAAATGAAAAAGATGAAAATAAAAAAGAAGGAAATAGGAAATGAATTGAAAGGAAAGGAAAAAAGGAAAGAAAAATGAAAGAAAGGAAAATCAGAATTTCAAAAAATGAATGAAAAATTGAAGGAGAAAACAAAGAAACTAAGGGAAAGCTAATGAAAGAAAATCAAAGAAGGATAGAATGAAAGACGGAAAATGAAAGGAAGAAAAAGAAAGAAAAAAAAAGAAATAATAAAAAATGAAAGAGATAGAATCGAAAGACAGAAAATGAAAAGAAAAAAAGAAAGTAAGAAAGAATGAAAGAGAG
Source organism: Thysanoteuthis rhombus (assembly GCA_963457665.1). NCBI lineage: Eukaryota > Metazoa > Mollusca > Cephalopoda > Oegopsida > Thysanoteuthidae > Thysanoteuthis > Thysanoteuthis major. The sequence goes on along the minus strand of OY735198.1, from coordinate 52,962,003 downwards.
AGAGTATGAGAATGAGAAAGAAAAAGGAGGAAAAAAACAAAAAAGAGTACATGAATGCCAGATAATTGAAGAAAAAAAAAAGAAGCAAAATAAAAGAGAGAGAATGAAAACCTGGGAATAGAAAGAAGTAAAATAAAAGAGAGACCCAGAGAAAGGAGAAGAGACAAAGAAAACAAATTTTCTTTTTTTTTCTGTCTTGAATTTTTTTCTTGTGGTTTTGCTGTTTGAAGTGAGACCAATTTCGAATCATAGAAGAACGTTGTTTCAAAGACTACAACAGATAACGGCGGAAAGAAATCATTAAATGTTTTGGTTTGTTCTTTGTGAGGAATTTCTGTGATTTAGGAAGAAACCATCCCGGAGATGCTTGATGTATCAACAAAGGCATGAGATGGAGGTGGCTTAGCGGAGGGGAGGTGTGCGAACTGATTGGGAAAGGGGATGCTTTCAGATAATAAGCATGTTTTACTGGAATATAGCAGCATCAAACACTTGTCAGTCTCGTTATTATATCTTTATCTACTAACGCTAATGTGATATATATGTATGTGTGTATGAACATAGGCTCATAGGACTGCCTTTGTAGATATGGGAGAGTGTATGCGTCTATGCATACTCACTTATGCTCATACATACCATGTACAGATTTTATCAACCATTTCTCATCTTTCTTTTGTAATATCTGTTAATACATACCAATACACACACACACTCTATTTCTCTCTCACACAGTGTTTTGAATACATTATTTTCATGTATAAAGGTGCTTACACATTTAATATATATATACACCTGTATGCACTTATACATAATATATATATATATATATATATATATATATATATATATATATATATATATACATATATATATATAAATATGAATATATATATATATATATATATATATATATATATACATAAATATGAATATATATATATATATATACATAAATATGAATATATATATATATATATATATATATATATATATATATATATATATATATATATATATATACATAAATATGAATATATATATATATATATATATATACATAAATATGAATATATATATATATATATATATATATTTCAATGTATGAACATGACCCCACACAAATACAATATATATGTACAGGTCTGCTTTGTTACTCAATCAAATCTTCACATGACCACTGTCTTTTTGCTGCATGTTGTCTTTAGGGTGATCAATTAAAACATAGGAAGAAAGGGTGATCAATGAATGATATTTCTCTCGCCTATTGTTGGGCAGTTATCGCTAAAAAGTTTGAATTTTCAAGTGGGGGACAATATAGGATAAACTTACATTGCAAACTGAAACCGTCACCAACAACCTACTTGGGGAGGGGGTAATCTAAAAAAAATACAGAAAACTGTTTTTTGTAGATATATTAAAGAGTAAATATTCAAATTTTCAGCCCTCAAACACCATTGGTGCTGCATGTACTCATGATAAATACATAGCCTACCAGTCAGCAGGAGTGACTGAAAAACTAGAGAAACCAATGTTGACAGTTTTGGTTAGAGTTTTGGCTGACAGTTTTGAATATGCATATATATATATATAAATATATATATATATATATATATATATATATATATATATATATATATATATATGTCTGTGTCTGTGTCTGTGTCTGTGTATTGAAAGAGAGATAAATGCATGTACATCCATCAAATTTTTGCATATGTGTAAACTTCTGGTCATATAATTTTGTTTCGACGGACGTATCTTTTATATTATTTTTCCTGCCCACCAAATTTCATTTTTCCATCGTTTTCAATCCTAAATTTTTCTCTTTTTTCCGTCAAAAGCTTTTTGCTCAAATCACCTTTTTCTTTATATATGATGGCTTGATTATACCCATCAGTGATAATGATGTTATTTATGTACGGGTTGACACTAAGAAGCTTAATGCTATTTTATTTGGTAATTTATTTTTAATGATTCAAGTGCCCTAATCCTAAGTTTTTTTTATGTCTCAACCCAATCCAAATTGTTTCAATGTGTGATTAGACATAAAGTTTCAAGAAATCATATTACCTACTCTTCATTGTTATGTCACAACTGACTATTTCATTTTAAAACCCTATAACTGTTTTCATCAGCTGTGTTCATCTGACCGATCTATTATGACTCTAAGGTCATATCAAGAATGTGAATACTTTAGATAAATAAATGAATAAAGTTATTTGCCTATATGCCAATTATTTATCTAAATGACATGATCCAGTGCATTAACAATACAAGAAGCATACCTGCTGTCCCTGTCATCAAAATTTAGTCTTAGTTCAAATGTAACTTTTTTTTAGTAAGTTACTTTGTAGCTTTGGGTTTTGCTGAAGATTCGAGCTAATAACCCTCAGGGATCTGCGGCCTCTAGTTTGGGATCACTGCACTAAAAGTTGGAGGGAGAGGTCCTTTGGGTAGCCAAGCTCCCTGGGCCCTCAAATATCCAGTTACTCCCCTGATTGAGTACATGGAAATTTGGCATCTGCTTAATGTATGTAAAGAATGAGGCATGAAAAAATAAAGGTGAAAGCGAAATGGAATGAAGAATGGTAGAAAAGGACAAAGAGAAGAAGGAGGTGAAATTTACAGAATCGAAGGAAAAAGAAAGAAAACGAATGAAAAAGAAGCGAGAAAATTAAAAGAAAGAAAAATGAATGAAAGAAGAATGAACAAAATGATGAAGAAAATGAAAGGAGAGAAAGATGAAAGAAGAGAAATAGAAAGGAAAGATTTTTTTTTTAAATGGAAGGAAAGAACAAAAGAAAATTCAGAAGAAAGAAAGGAAAAAAAGAAAGTTGTGAAAGGACTTGAATCATTTTCACTTCTGATCAGGAATCCATGACATGTAAGCAATGAAGAAAGCAGCAAGTCAGGAAGGGCCAGCAGGCGGCAAATGGAATTCCTATCCACAGAATTGCCGACCAGCCAAAATTCCATCTTTAACATGGTCTGTCCCTGACAACGCAAAGAGACAGTTATCATTTTCAGCTGGGAGATACATTTGCTACTCTTGTTTTATACTATTCATAAAGTTGCTTCTTCCCGACCATATTTCCAACTTTGTTGGATACAGCTTTTTCTTACCTGGTTGCAAATAAAAGTCTTCCTTTATTTTTTTTGACTCTTTCTTACACTCTGGCATATTTATAGTCCCAATAATTTGATTTGTTTTTTTACCTCCGTCCACAAAGTTGGGAGAGGTCTATGTATTCAATACTGTCTATCTGTCCACAAGATATCTGTAAAGGTTCTTAATGAATTTTAATGAAATTTTCTAGAAGGTAGAGTCATGAGCTATGAAAGAAGTGGTTATCTTTGGGGGAAAATCCAGGTTTTGTTTCAGATTGAGAGCCATTCTTATTATTCCATAGAAAAAGAGATTAAGAACAAACAGTTGACAGATGCTAGGTAAAAATATCAAGGGAAGTAACTAAATAATGGTACTTGTAAAATTTTTGTTTTTTTCTATTTATTTTGTTTTCATTCAATGTTCGGTGGATAGCAATGGAAGTAGTATGCACTCCCTGCGTGCTTTCTACTTTTCGGTGTATTTTACAGCCATATTTATAACTTCTATATATACATGTATTTAGTTTTGGTCTGAAAAATGGTGCTGACCTCAAATTATGGTTATAGCAGTTGATGTCACTTTGGTCGATGCTTTTGCATAAGGCATTATCTGAAGACTCAAGTGATTACTGTCATTATTCCAGAGATTATTTAGACTAGCAGAAACCCGTGGAAATTCTATTTAAAAAAATATCAAACTCAATAAAAAAACAAGAACCATAAGTTCAATATTGCTTCCACCATCCATGGTAATTGTAGCAGAAGGAGGAGGAGGAGGAGGAGGAGGAGAAGGAAGAGCAAGTACTCCTTCTTTGATTCAACTAATTCTCATACTTGTAAAATATTACAATATGAAATATTCTGCAAGTATTATTTTCAATGGAAATCATGAATAGCTTTTTGGGGCCATTTTCGGCTTTCTTTCCTACTAAGACATCATTAGCACCCGGTTAAAAGACAGTACTTACCTATATTGCCCTCAAAATCTGACACAATAAAGAAAATGTCCTTTTTATTCAATCCAGTGTTTCCGAATTTGGTCTGTTATAGCTATAACTTTGTTCAAAAATTGTTAAAATCATTTTCCATTACCAGCTAACTTATCAAAGAAAATGATTGTTCTAAGATTCTAGAACAAATTATTGATAAAGATTGTAGATTTACTTTTATAAGACTTACCAGATTTAACTGGCTATCATAGATTTTTATTGGTTAAAAAAATCAGCTAAAAAAATGACTAATTTGATAACACTGATCCCACACTTTCCTTCCTCTTTCCTTTTTTATCCTCTCTCCTATTGAAGTACCTTACAAATGAGACATGAATTTATCAGAGGGTAGCTGTTACACACTTTAATTATTGTGATGATGATTATTTTGATTAGTACCATTTCTACAGTTGTTTCAATTGGCCAGTGGGCTTCCCTGCCTTCTATAGGTGTACATTACATCCCATGTCCTGCAAATCTTTCTCCAGTCTCAATTGTGTCGGTCAATCAAGGAATGAAGATGATTCCAAACAAAGTTAGGAACAAATTTTGTTTGATTTATACTTGAGGAAGGCCATTGGTTTTTATCTCCCAAAATGATCTAAAATTTCCCCTGTATAGTGTTTGATCTTAGTGATCAATAGAAGAAGTGCTGTGTTAAATGCATTGACAAAAAAGAATGAACACTTTTTCTCCTTTACTCATATATACATATATATATATATATATATATATATTTATATATATATATATATATATAATTATTATTTATTGAGTCATCCACTGACAGCTGTTACGTTGTATTAAAACTCTTCTGTGTGGCTGTAGACTATCCATTATCCATCCAGTATGACCAGGTAGGATCGAAACCTTCGCTTCAGACCCAGAGGCTAACATTTTACCCCTGCCCTATGCAGAACTGGACGCTTAGTAATATTGAATTCAAGTAACATATCTACTTACGCACAATTCTCCATCCACCAGAGTGCTCAACCCTAAATAAGGGAGTGTTGATATGAAATATATATATATATGTGTGTGTGTATATATATATATATATGTGTATAAATATATATATATGTGTGTGTGTGTGTGTGTATATATATATATATATATATATATATATATATATATATATATATATATATATATATGTTCTAGAAAACCTATCAGCTTTAAACACTAAACATTAAAAAACCTTTTCAAAAAAATCTTTTGGTATGTATATATATAAATATATATAAATATATATATATACATATATATATATATATATATATATATATATATATATATATATATATATATATATATATATACATTCATGTGCATGTATATATATGCTTATGTTGTGGTATTAAACCATTCCAAATTGAGCAAACTAGCCTAAATACCTTGATTTTGACACCTAAAAGTAAAGAAAAAATTTCCTTTGGATTTCGAATCATGAAAGTGAATAAAAAATTTTCCCACAATTTAGCCCCCTAAAAGTAAAAAAAATCCCTCCATCAACTTCGACCCTTCGAAATGAAGAGAAAAATTTCCTCAAGATTTCAAACACTAAAAGAGAAAAAATAACTCGACCATACTTTGACCCATACGAGTGAAAAATGAAAGTTCCTTATCGATTTTGTCCTCTATGAGTGAAAAGTAAAAGTTTCCTCCATATAGACTACATATCTCCAATCCTCAAATTCTCTGTTTTGGAAAAATGTTACTTAACTGAACTACATCAAAGCAGGCATCAATCAAAACAGCACTATTCAAGGTTTCTATATACAACCAGCAAACATCGCGATACGAGATATGTTAAAAAATGTATTCTCAATTCAAGAACACAACTACAAGTCACAGTTTGATTTCAAACATTAATTTTGATAAAAAAGGAGAAAAAATGTTCTTTTATAATATCATTAAAAAGTAAGAGATCAGTCTAGCTACAATTTTCATGTAAAAAGACTCCCCTCCTGATTTTAACCCCTCTAAAAATATATTTTTAGGGATGGTTCTCAAAAACTAATTGGCTACAAACATTACCCAGGGGTCAAATCTGTACAACAGAAAATTTCATGGCTTTTTGTTGAGTGGTTAAGGTAGTAAGTGAGTATACAGAGACAGACCAATGGACTTCTGACCAATTATGATGAAATGTTAGTACATTCAAAAAAGCTCAACTGAGCTCATTCTTCTTTGTGAGTTTGCAATAACTGGTGTGATAAAGTTCATGCAGTTTTTGACCTTCAAGCCACTAACCTACAACTCTGGTGATTAAGCTAAACCTAATATTCAAAAAGCCTCTCTGTAATAAAATCTAGAACTTTAGTTAAATACCCTGAAATGAAAGATTATATATCTTCAGGATTTCATGATTTTTCCAAAACAAGAGCTCTAAGTCTTGAGTAGTTGGAATCAGAATTGTCTTAATTTTTGCCCAAATATCTAATTACTGGATAATGATCTGAAACTCAAAATGCATTGTCGCCAGTAGGTTATTATGGTTTGTTGTTGAACATAGACCTTTCCTTAAATCCGCAAGTTCCTTCATCCCCTAGCAGCACAATACTGTCAGATTTTGACCTAACCATCATGTCATCTTATTTTTTGTTGGACACCATCTTGCATATAATCTAAGGAGAGTCACGTTGTGAGTTGTCTTTCTTGCAACGTGGCCTGTCTAATACCATTCAAGTTCTCAAATGGTTTCTTTACCTCAGACTCCTGTTTATTTTCTAATATAGTGTGCTGTCCTGTGATATCTCCATGTGATATCAAGCATGATCTTTTGTGCATGTTGCATAAGCTCATGCTGGAATCATGAGGACTCATAAATCTTCAGTCAAAATCTCTAACTACAAGATTATGATCTAGAACTCAAAATATCTATCCATAAAACAAACAGGTCTGGTAAGTCACTCAATAGAAACTATCACATGACCAACATCTTTTACCAGCATGCCATGTTCGGGATGATCAATGTATAATTTACTTCTCTCACCTTTTGTCGGGAATTGATCACTTAATTCTCAAGAGAAAAGGGGGTTAATGTCATGGGAAACACAGTAAGGGACCAATTTAACATTAACTTACATTGTAAACTTGACCCCCACAAAAAATCTATTTTAGGGAGGAATTTAAAAAAAGCAAAAACATAGGTACTATTTTTTTCTAGACATAATGAGAGGTGAATGTTTAAATTTTCAGCCCTCTAGCTCCATCACTGCAGCCTGTATGCACAGCGCTGCACATAATACCTACAATAGCCAGACCGACTCTAAAAATGAAGACACCTGTGCGGACAGTTTGGGTTGACGGTTTCTAATAGTATGATTCTTTTATTCCTCTGTCCATAATTATGGATTTACCTGTACATGCTAAGGAATAGTGTTCGAGGCTAACACCTTCTTTCACAACCAGTAGAGCAGTATAGTATAAGTAAAGTGCACACAAGGACAGCAAATCTAATTAGAAAAGGTAAAGAAGATGTTCGCCTATTTGGAGAGCATTATGTAGACAGTAGATTACTGATTAGATTTAAAGATGAAATCTTCAAATCCAAGTGTGGAGGAAGGCGGGAGAATATGGCAGAAAGTGAAATAGTTTGCAAATGAAGGTGACAAATTAAATTAGAAGATTAATCAGGAAAAATTCGATTACATTTTGACCATGAACAATTTATTAAAACTGAAGAAATAAAAAATATAGAGAATATTGTAAGATCTGAAGAATTAATTTGCTAATTGGAGATGTAGGTGGCATCAGTTGATGTCAAGATTTACTCCATGTGTGGTGACAAAAAACAATTGAAGCAATCATTGAAAACTAACTGCATAACTAATCAAGAAAAAAAAAAAAGATTAGTCGTTAGCATTTGCAAGAGTTATGTAGACAATATTTTATCATTCATTTTTATTGTTGAAATCACCAGGGCAATGCCCATTCAAAAGGTGTGAGTTAGGAAGCGGCTTGGCTTCTTTTGTCTGGCATAATTGTAATATAAAATAGATGTGTTTACTTCTCTTCGATGTTGCTGTTTTAGATATTTTATATGTAAATTTAGATCATTCTAAATATCAGAAGTCAAGGGAGATAGTTCATAGAAACTATGAAGGAAGATCTATAATCTTTAATTTTTCATTTACTTTCATTAGATGTCTCAAGAACTGTCAATCCCCCCAAAATTGAAACTCAACATTGCATTTCCTTGTGCACTGACAAACATATCTGGTGAATGCCAACTTCATACAGCAGCCAGTTGTCAAGTAATTGCAGTGCACACACACACACACATACTTACACACACACACACACAGATACACACACAGAGGTTTCTTCAATTGTAGTTAAATGGCTTGATGTAGGATAGCCTTCAACATCTCAACCACATAGGGAGAACCAGTGGTTTGTCGTGTTCCATGGAATTCAAAAAGAATTCATCCAGGAATAGATCAATAGTTAGATGGATGGATGGATAGCAAGATAGATAGATAGATAAAAACAGACTGAGAGAGATAGACAGACAGACAGACAGACAGATAGATGGATAGACAGACTGATTTTGGAACGAAAAACCATCCATTACTCTACTTTAAGATTACAATGCACAGAGGAAAGGCTTGAGATTCGCGGTCTGAGGGGTTTAGCTTCTCAAAGGGCCCCCTCCAAAATTTGGTGAGATTTGTACATTGTTAATAGAAATGCAGTGGGTGAACTACTATTCAGAAAGCTTTTTACACCACCCACCCACCCACCCTCAACTCCATTGGTGGACTGGGGGGATCCAAAATCGCCCTTCCTTCAGCTCTACCCATGACTATGAAATCTGATATTCCTAGAGGAACTTTGCTTTACCTCAGCCTTTTGAAGAATTTTCAGATGAGAAAAAATATCCACCTTACTTTCTTCATAATAGAAGAAACAATGAAAGAAAGTTAAACTATGAAAGCATTAGAATATATATTCAAAGGAAACAGAGTTCCCTTAATTTTTCTGTAACCCATTATATCAATTTGATTAATTTCTAATTTCATCTTAATTTTTGATTTGTTTTTATAACAACTTCAACTCCTGCCATCAGTGAGCAAATTTCGTAGCTTAGTGGTCATAGCTGCTGTGAATAAACAAGGCATCCCTCTGGTAAGAAGGCTGTGAATCCAAATCTCACTGGAAGCTATCACTTTATTTCTGATCCGTGCTGTCTGCTTGCTGCCTAAGACTGACGGTTCGGGTCGAAGTTACCATAAAATCAACTAAAAAATCAAGATGGAGGTAAGAAGTAGTGAAAATTAATATAATGGGAATAATATTTTCATTCAGTTCTCTCTTTCTGTCTCCACCAATAAAAAAAAAAAGAAAAAGGAAAAGGCAGAGCAAAATAATAAATAAATAAAACGTACTCAAAAAAGAAGAATAAATTTTTAAAATGAAATTTTAAAGAGAAAAAAAACCCCATCAAAATAGAGAAATTAATAAGAATAAAATTGCAGATTTTGTGCTCAGATCTGAAATTCTGGAAAGAAAGATCTGTTTCTCCTAAAATGAGAAAAAAAATTTGGGGGAGGCGGGGAAAAATGAAGCAAAAAGCAAAAAGTCAACGATGATTGAGAGGTCAGGGAGGAGAGGGAAAAATCCATAATTTTTGGAATTCTGTCGATAAGATGCTAATCAACGCCATTATTAGAATTTTCCTTGAATCAAATTTTGGATTTTGGTTTTGGTTTTTGGTGGTTTTATGCTATGAAGGCACTAGGATTTTATTGAATCCTCAATTGAAGTGTAAAGTTCATTCTGAATTTGGGGAATAAGTTCTGCAGCTGATAAGTAATCCCAATCCTTTTACTTTCGCAGTTGCAAGGAAAAAAAAACTCGTATTTTTTTTTTTTTTTCTTGATAAATGCTACAAAATGCAAGCTTTGATATGTACCGATCTGAGACTAAAATTCACCAATATCATATTCATTTACACTCACATTCACTTCTATGTCTACATGCGGGTATCCATCAACCTATTTTAAGTGTTTTCAGTATAAAGCCTTCTTTTGTAATGCACCAAGTGTATGTCTATATTTTTTGTCCGCAACACCCCAAGGACATGGCATACATATTTTTATGCAAGAGTTACTTGCCTTAGAAAACTATCCCATTAGAAAAAGATGACTATAAACAATGATATTTGAATTCGGTGACAATATCTCAATTAAATCAAATTCACACCATTTTATATGCTGAGCTGCAATGTTATTTCAATTGCAAAATTTCTTGAATATTGCAATCATTTCTTTATGACGAAGGTAAACCAATTTATTCATTTATTTATTCTATTAGATAGAGTATTGTAAATTGGTCTCTCTTCAGCAGTGAGTAGATGAATTGACAGCGCGACATGGCCTGCCCACTGCCATTTGATTTTCTGATGGTTTTTATCCCTCTTACCCTTGTTTGTTTTCTAATATAATGTGCTGTCTTGTGATTTCTCCATGTGATGTTAACCATGATCTTCTACTGTGCATATTGCATGGTTATGACACTCAATCAGTCTCATTGTAAAAAAGCTAGTGCTGGAATCAGGGGACTCATAAATCTCAAGTCTAAAGCTTCAACTGCAGGATCATGATCAAAAAGTCAGAATACCCATCTATATAACGATCAGGTCTGGTACGTCACTCAATAGAAACCATCATATGGCCAACATCTTCTAGCAGTGTGACTATATAAATTAACAATGCAAATCCGATTGAAGAATAAGTCTCCAGCTAGAATCAAACTCACAACGCTCAATGCTGGAGAGTGGTTCAGTTAATGCCCAGCAACTCTTACCACTGAGCTACAGGAACAAGAGGCAAGCACATGTCTGAATCAAACATTGAAACTTATCCTCTATTTTGATATCTTCTGTGCCATGTTTGTCATGAACCGTCAGTTCGGTATATATCTATTTTATTATATGAAGTATCATAAATCATAGAGGTAAATAGTAGCAAAAAATTAATAAAAATGTAGTGTTGCAAGCTGTGTGCAGATTCTGTTGACTGGATAAGTGATGCAATCAAATAATAGCCTAAGTAACGTATTGTTGCCCTGCATGCAACTTGACCAAGTGGATGGGTCATAAGTACCAATAGTTGACCGTAGAATACAGAAATGTCTTTATCATACAATTAAAATATTCACAATTAAAACTGTGTTAGGATAATTCCCAAGCCTACAATAACACTTGTTTGGGCAATTAAGTAAGTCACACCCACTAAAAGGTCCACCACCTCAAATACTTGAAGAAGATCAGGAGGTCGCTCAAAGGTTGATAAATCTCTTTGTGATAACTGACTAGCAAGTATCATGTTCATCTCATAAATTTTGAGCCGTGAATTCTCAGGAAGTTTGATACACTCACTTGCCAAGATTGTGTTGACTGCAGGCTTTAAGTTACGATGGTGGTATAATTTGGCTAAGTACATTTCACTTTTACTATGTGAGTGTGTGTGTGTATGTGTATGTGTGTGTGTGTGTGTGTGTGTGTGTGTGAGAGAGAGAGAGATCTGAAAATTGTTAGCTATTTAATTGAAATAATTAAATAACTGGGGAATATTTTCATTTAATCAGAAAGCAAAGATTGTTTTGATATAAAAAAAATCAATCACACATCTTTATATATATATATATATATATACATGTATGTATACACAATGCAAATCAGGGATGTATGATAGGTTTATTTCATAAGGTGCTTGATACATTTAACTTTGAACATTGAGTTGATTTAGAGAAGACCTTATCATATAATGGAGTAAAGATTCACATTCATCTCTCTCTCTCTCTCTCTCTCTCTCTATATATATATATATATATATATTATATATATATATATATATATATATATATATATATATATATATATATATATATATATATATACACACACACTTAAAGTTACTAAGTTTCTATCTCTTGGAACTAAACCATACAAGCAAATTTATGTTTGTTCAAATACTTATTGCAAGTGCTACATACCAAATAAAGGCAATCAGAAATTGTATAACAACTTGGAATTATTAGTAGGGTCCCCAGATGGAGCCAAGATAATGTTGAATGATGTGGCTGACATTTGTACCATTGTGTTTCTTCAATCCCTGACACAGATGATACGAACATCCCCTTCATTGGAAGAGATTCACATTGACTTGGAAATGCTCAATACCTGCTAACCTGTGAAGTAACAATAGTCAAGGCCAATTGACAATACTATAACAATACACGATTCAAGAGATCTCAGCATCTTCTTTGTAATGGATAAAATGGTGGGTGGAGAGGAGAAAATGATAATCAGGGGATCAGATTAAATTTGATTGCCAGGATAAAGCCTTATTCAAAAATTTTAATCCCCTAACAAAGAGACAATTTGATTCTTGTCCTAACTTATCAAATCAGTTCAGATCTTTCAAATTTTTTTTTATTTAAAAAGAGTAACACCTACCATAGGGGTATACTTATTTTGACAGTCTATCAGACTACTGTAAGCAGAGTGAGTTCAATCCTGGCTGTATGCACCAATGTTGTCACTCTGTATTACACTAGGGCAAATTTGGAAATATCTATATAAAAAAGATAATGAGACTCTAATTCATACCATATAGTCATCACAATTTTTTAAGAAATCCATTGATGTAATCATTGCTGTGTACATCGAACATAAATGCCTTTTTTCATTATCAGGCCTTGGACAAACCTTCACATATACCTCAGGTGTATGGAATTGAATAAGAAGAGTGTCTATTAGAGACTTCCACTTCAGAGGTTGATAAGAAAGAGGCAATTATAGCTTCCCATACATGCACAAGAATTAGCTTATGTGTTAACATATTGTCTGGTGTTTTTCTTTGATACTCAGATCTTTGGATTTTTCTCCACTTGAAGAGGAAATGAGAAGTAAAAAATGTATATGCACTGAATGACTGAAGATACGGCATCCCCTTGAGGAAGGCAAGATGATCCATCAAAATATTATGATAAGAACGGCAACGATGCACTTCAAGGAATAATAGCAATTAATATCATTGATGCTTCATCACAGAACCTCAGACAGTTGTAGGAAGATCAAAGAATGCATCAGCTGAAATACAGTGATCAAAACAACAAAGATGAGGATATTAGTCTTGATTATCTATAGAATATTGGCAATATTCAGCTCAGAAGTTCTGATCCATCATGGTTTTTGTCTTTTAGGATTTTTCCTGTAGGATTTCCGTTTGAATTCAGCTGAAACAAAGCCAGCCATAACTATATCATCTGCAAGGAAAGACTTGGAGCATTTGCAGGCTCTTATCCCCATCTGACAAGGCTTTCTCACTTGATTTGTAACTGTCATATTCAGTGGTGTGGTGCTAATACAGAAGTGAGTGAATGCAATGCCAGCTGCTCTGGTGGGGAGGCTTTGAGGGTGGGCAGCAATAGAAATTTTTTAAAAATCTTACAAATTTCAAAGACATTTTACCTTTGATATAACGGTGTGCATTTGGAGATAATAATGTATACATCTTTATTTTTATTTTCATTTCTTATCAACTTATGTTAAATATATGCATATATATATATATATATATATATATATATATATATATATATATATATACATATATACATATATATAGTAATATTGCAGTCAATATCATTTAACTGAATGAAGAATAGTAGTTGCACTAGAAAACATTGATCAAAACAGTTAAAGGTTTTTTTCCAGTTTTCAAGTAGGTCTCACCAGCTATGTATGTGTTGTGTCTACCGGTGAAACCAATAGAGCCAGAGGGCTGAAAATCTAAACATTTACTTCTTATTATGTCTAGATATAAATGGTTTCTTTGCTTTTCAAGAATCTCCCCTCTTCCCGAATAGATTTTTAGTGCATGTGTGTGTGTGTGTGGGCGTGTGAGTGTGTGTGTGTGTATCGGTGGGGTCAATTCGCCACATTCTAAATTGGTTCTTTAATTTTTGACAGGTAGTATCCATTCTCGTTTTTTTTTTCTTGAAAATTCAAACTTTTTTTAGTGATCACGGCCCAACGCAAGGTGAGAGGAGTAATTTATCCATCAACCACCTTTTTTTCCAATTTTTTCAATTGATCATCCCCAACACGATATACTGCCAAAAGACATTGGTCAATGACAGTTTCTATTTAGAGATTAATCAGACCTGAGTTGTCATTCCCATTAACCAAAGAATATGTACTCCGCTCTTCAACTCCTGTAATTACTGCTTTGTTCTTGCCATATATCATTGCCACGAATACCCATGAGGCACACATGGAAATGTTGCTTGTTATTCATAATCACAGATTCATTTTATGGTATGAGCTGTTTGGGAGATTTATCATCATTGAAGATTCTTTGCTAAGCTAGTATCAAAAGTGCTTCAAGTCAGTCCAAAGAGCTAATGGCTTTTGCTATGAGCCAACAGAATTTGCATTAGCTTTCAGAATGACATCGAATCTTATGCAATCTTCTGGGTTTGTTGACAATATTCAAAGAATGGAATCTGGTTAAATAACACAGCATGACACTTCATTAGAGCATCTATTGTTGTGATATGTGTCTGTCTGTTGCTTTACATCTTTCTCTGACTGTAGCATGGTTAGGTGCAGCAATCTAGACGCTGCAAATCAGATATGACGTCTGAGTTGGGGGAAGTCAGCAGGAAATAGAAATATTGTTTAATTTATCATTTCTTTATTAAACAAATGAAGAAAAAAAAGAGCCAAGAAAATGGAAGTCTGAAATGAGGAAAAGTTCAAATGTAAAACTAATATTTTAAAAGAACAAATCAGAGGCAGACAAAATTAAAAGATATAAGCAATTATCTTCTTTTTTTTTCTAACCAATTGAATTAATGTTGACTGGATTTTACCTTCATTTTAATTCTCTAATATTCAGAGTAAAGGCTAGACTTGAAAAGTAAGTTTTGATTTCTGCAAACCGTGAAGTTCCTGTAGCTTATTGGTTACAGCAGCTGGTTGTAAATCAGGCTTCTCTTTGGTAAAAAGGACGTGAGTTTAAATCTCGCAGGAAGCTTATACATTATTTCCAATCCTCCCTGTTTGCTCAATGCCATGAAATGATAACCTGAGTATTATAGAATGAAGTTAGGAGTCAGAATAAATTCAATAAGAGAGTATAAGGCTGTGAAAAGTGAAGGAAAGAGAATAGGAAGAGAAAAAGAGAGAGTAGTAAGAAGGAAAGAAAAAAAGAAAAAGAAAAGGAATGAAAGAAGAAAAAAGAAAGGAGTAAGTAGGAAAGAAAAAAAGAGAAAGGAGTGAGAAGGAAAATAAAAAGAATGAGAGACTGAATGAAAGAAAGAAAGATGCAAGATAAAAGTGGTAAGAAGGCAGTCAATAAATTTATTACAAACGGGAGAAAGAAAAAAAATTAAGAAAAAATATAAAATTACTTGATATGATTAACACCGGACTGTCTGACACCAATAAGCCAAAAATGACACACGTTGATGATTCTCAGGTGGCAAGCAAGGTGGATGCAGGACAGGCAGGTCTTTCAGGCATGGTTGCAGGAGCTCCTGCCTTGCACTGCTGCCTTCTTTCTCATGCTAATGCTCTGCACTTGGTTTCGGCATGGGAGGTTTCTCGGTAAACCTTATGTCGCCCTGCTCTCCAGTCAGCTGCCTTTTTTTGATCACTCTCTGGGGTCAGTGCCACAGAAGATGAGAGTCACTGTATCTCCTCTGTGAGACCTTGCTTCCCTGCTGGCCATCGACTACCTCCCCAAAATAGGAGATCTTTGGCAATTAATGGTCCTCCTTCCTTGCCATGTTCCCTACCCACTGCTGCTCAGTCTTTTGCAACATGGCCTCGATGCTAGTGGCCCTGGCTATCCTGAGAAACATGTTTGAATTGAAGACATCTCAGGGTACTTTGAGGACGACGTGAAAGCAACCCTGATAGAAGCGTTCAAGAATACATATGATGCAGATATATGATGCAGGATTCAGCACAGTACAGTAGGGCGGCTGTGTAGTCTTGCAATTTTGCATCTTTCTTGAGACTTTTATTTCTCCAGACACACTTGCGCAACAGAGTCAATAACAAATCCTTTCATGTAAGAGCATACTTATGTTTTTGTGTGCTTATAATGAATTATGTAGGTAGACAGAGAAGATGATACATCCGTACAAAAATAGCATATATTTATCTATAGAAAATTATCAACAATTGCTTCCGAGCCAAGATACAAAATATCAATATCCAATTTTCTAAAAATTTAAGAGAATAATCAGAGAAGACCTCAAATTTTGACATATATATTATAAGTACTTTACTTAAGTATACATATCTATATAAATGTTTTTACACAAGCATATTAATTGGTATACTTTCCGAAATGTTTATCTAATGGAACATCAACAAACTTATATATTACAATCTTGCTCAGCCTAATTGTACTAATGCAATCTTACATATTTTCTTTTTTCTCTGTGGAAGATATCTAATTACATATAAGTAAGAAACTACGTACCTGATTGCAATGAGATTAATAAAACATATGTATAAAGGTATACTTTAGGAGAAAATAATGCATACATTTCCTTTTTTATTTCTTATCTACTTATGTTTTACACATAGTGCATTTAGGCAGCAGTTCTTCTTTTATAGATGTTTCATTAAACAGTATTGACAATTCTTGTTGATTCAACCTTCTAGTGAATTTCTCCAACATACATATTGATATATCATCATGTATATTTCTTCAGATATCCAGGACAACATTGAAAATGGGAGAACTTCACTAAAAGGTCGAATCAACAAGAAATATCGATACTGTTTATGTTATATTTTTATATATATATATATATATATATATATATATATATATATATATATATATATATACGTATATCAGTGGCGTAGGGTTCTTTGTATTTTGGGTGTGTTATGTGCTATGGATGCATGAAAATTTTGAAATATTCTAGTGTCTGTGAAAAGCAATGGACATTTGAAGCCTCTTTAGCACAGTGTAGGGAAGGTAGTCCCAATTGTAGAAATTACAGACTTCATAGAAACTGGGCGATCTTTCGTAAATTGTTGCCAGAAATATTAACTATTTTTAAAAGCAACTATAGAATTGACTGAAATGATGAAATTTCAGTGACAGTAGAACACTATTTGTTATATTTATTTACCTATATATCTTACAAAAAATCTTCAATTATTGAATCAAATTAATCATTAGGGATGGGATCAAATTAAACAAAATATTAGAGACGGGGATGACGTTGGATGTATTTGTTAATATATGTTTATACATAATTAAATGAATAAATCTGAATGAAAATTCTTTTTACTTTTCTCACTTATTTTCTTTCTTCTTGCACAACATTAAAACCAAATATTTTTTTTTGGTAGGAAGGTTCTGTTTACAACATGATAATGTTTTGGTTATTTCTACCTATCAATTATTAATGTGATCAATATTGGTATACAAAAAATCAAATTTGTGGAAAAATTATCTGGAAAACTTCAACAAAATATAGATGTTTTTTTTATTATCTAGAAGGGAAAAAAAAACAGGTGAAGAATTTTAATTTTAATCTATTTATTTGATTATAAATAAATATCTATTAATAAGTACATCGATGTTGTTCTCAAATGATTTAATTCTGACACTAATATTTCATCGTTTTGGTCATTCTAGTCTTCCATAGTTGCTTTGAAGATGGTTTACATCGCTGGCAACTGTTTACAAAAAATCGCAGAAAACAAAATTTGGATTAAACATTATTATCAGATATTAAGATCCAATTCAAATCCAAAGTGCATATGACCTTTGCAGTGGAAAGATGTATCTCTATGCCCAATTTAGTTTTCATGGTTGCTTAATTGTGGCTCAAAACTAAAAAGGACCTTCAATGACATCTGGTGAACTTCAATGACCTCAGAAGTCATTGTCACATAGAATGCAATCCTCCCTTTGAGAGATGTGCCCATATACTTAATTTTAGCATCCTTAGTGCAAACCGTAGTGTACAACATACATATACACATATATATTTACATACATATATATATATACATACAATGTATATACATATCTATATATATATATATATATATATATATATATATATATATATATATATAGTGGACTCTGGTTCCCAAAACATGTCTGGACAATTTACATCTAAGGATTAATAAACCTTACCTCTAAACACTTTACTCCCGAGTCTGCCTCACTCTCTACGGTACACATTATATATATATATATATATATATATATATATATATATATATATATATATATAATGAATAATTGAATAATTATGTCATCGACAGACAGCTGTTTTGTTGTATTACAATTCAGTGTGACTATAGACTATCCATTATCCTATCCAGTACCATGAAATAGGATCAAAACCTTAGCTTTGAACCCAGAAGCTGGCATATTACCTCTGCCCTACGCTGAACTGGACAGTCAGTAAGGTTGAATTTAAGCAATATATTTACACACACATGAATTTCCCATCCACCAGAGCGCTCTATTCCAAAGTTGGAAGAGC
This sequence comes from Thysanoteuthis rhombus, assembly GCA_963457665.1. Lineage (NCBI taxonomy): Eukaryota > Metazoa > Mollusca > Cephalopoda > Oegopsida > Thysanoteuthidae > Thysanoteuthis > Thysanoteuthis major. Next base: position 52,943,356 of record OY735198.1, on the reverse strand, counting down.
ATTATATGTATATATGAAAATATGTATATGCATATATATGTTATTTATATATTAAAATGTTGTGTATATATATGTATATATATATATATATATATATATATGTATATGTATGTGTATATATTATATATATATATATGTATGTAAATATATATATATATATATATATATATATATATATATATATATGTGTATCTGTATATATACATGTATGTGTGTACATGTATGTATATGTAAATATATATATATATCTACATATATTTGTATGTATATGTATATATATGTGTGTACTTATATTCATGTATGTATGTATGTATATATATATATATATATATATATATGCATGTATTTATATATATATTTATATATATACGTATGTATATTTATATTTATTATATGTATGTAATATATTTATCTTTATTATATGTATGTATGCATATAAATATTTGTATATTATGTATATATGTACATAATATATATCTTTATTATATACATATGTACGAATATTGTATATAAATGTATGTTTATTATGAATATATGTATATTTCATACATATGGGTATATATATATATATATATATATATATATATAAAATTTTATTAAGAAATGGATTCATGATCTGACAGAATGATTATAAATTGCATTATATTACATAGAAATTCTATTTAATTGTTTATTCTATTTATGTTGTCTTGGTGAAATTGATGCATGCTGCGGGTAATAACAGGAGATCATTTCAAATAGAGTATATTATGTGTGTAATCTATATACACATTATGTTTATAATATATACATATATGTGTGTGTGTATAATATGTATATATATGTATATATATATATATATATATATATATATATATATATATATATATATATATATATATATATATACATATGTTATGCATATTATATTATTTTAAATACAATTTCAATTGATTATAATACATTATAATCATTCTGTCCAATGATATATCCATTTTTTAATAGCATATATGTATGCATATTATGTATATTATGTATGTACATTTATATGCATATACTATATATGTATGTGCATTTATGTATTCGATACATATATGCACACATTTATATGCACATATATATTTTATTCATATATGTGTATATATATATATTTTATATATATATGTATATATATTTTAAATGTATTCATATATGTATATGTGTGACTTGTCAGTTTATCTCAGTTGGTAAGAAAGCCACTCAGCAATCACTAAACCGTTGTTCCAAATCACCATAGGGATATGTTTATTTCATATATAGGTTTTGTTTACGGTGATAGGATAGACTAACAGCAAAGATTTTACACGCATAAATTAGATGAGGATTGTTCTTGTTAAATCAAGTCCAACTTGAACTGGAGTTTGAATACTATTTGATTGAGAGTCCAGAGAGGGAGCCCCGGGTCTTTTTTAAAAGATCAAAAAACTTCCCATCATAGCCACTACGTTTAGATCAAATCAAATCCCTTCCCTCACATTCTGACTCAGAGATAATTCTCTATTAAGTGTTGCACACAATCACTGATGCGTATTCCCAGAGCCTTTGGATGGTAGTGCTGATCCACTAATTAGCTGATGTAATGAAAAACTGGTGATCAATTTTTGTGAATTCGTTTTCTCCGAAATTCCAGCAATGGACTTGCTATCGCTGACTGCACGTATTTTAATTCATTTTTCAACCACATCATTTGCATGAAAAATGAAATGGTTTAATGTCCATACACTAATGCACACATTTTACACAGACACGTATATATCGTACATATAAAAAACCTAATCTGTCATATAATGCTCGCAATAATTCTTGGCCATTGATAATTGCATTCTTCCTGATTTCCAATGCATTTCAATTGTAAAACTATTAAAAATGCCTTCATCCTAATTTTCAATGCATTTCTTTAATAAAATCATTTGCAATGTATTTACATTACACTCATAATAGCTCTTTTCTCCTCGCACTAATTACTGACCACTCACAGTTCATTTTCATTTTTTTAAGGAAAAAAATTCTAATTTTCAGTTTATTTCTATCGTAAAAAAAAATACACTATGAATGTGTTTATTAAATTATGGATTGATGCAAATAGTCTCCATGTCGCTAACTCTCTGCCCTACATAATATCTCCAAAGGTTCTCTCTCTATCCACACAATATCTCTAAAGTTCTCAATGAATTTCATTTGAATTTTTGTAGAAGCGTTGAATGATAAAATACCACACCAATTAGTGCTACCCTGTTCAGCACTGATTCATTAAAGCATTCTTCTTCAATATTTTTGCTTTACGAGTCATGTGTATGAGAATAAAAGCATACACAAATATCCATCATGTAGGTATATATATATATATATATATATATATATATATATATATATATATATTGACACCTGTTGATAATCTAGCTGCTCCGTATGGCACAATCTCTATTTTTTTTCTATGTTATAATGACCCCCCCCATATAGCACTGTTTTATTAGGAACATATCTTGAGCGATAACTGTGGTATTACTGTGCTAACTCTGTAACAAAATCAGCAAATCAGAATGGTTCATCAAACCAAGTATTAAGGTTACAGACTTTGTCATCCTCCATGGCTTCTCAGAAGAATTAGATCGCTTTTGTCTGACGAAAACTAAAAGCATTTTGTGAGAGGAAGGAAGCATTTAACTGTTTTGCATTTCTCTGAAACCTTCCAAACTCTGCGGAAGCCAATACATAATTAGGCCCGATGAAGAAAAGACATTTTTTTATCATCAAATTGAATATTCTCATTACTTTTTCATACAAATCGAATCATAACGTTTCTCTTGTTTTTTGTTTTTTTTATCCTTTCTTCCTTTTCAGAGGATTCTTTGTGTTACTTTTGTAAAACATTTTGCATCTAGTTAGAGAAATTATGCTTACCAACGCGTTTCTGTACAGGGGTGTAGCTGAGGGAGACAGTGACTTGAGAGATTTTGAATCCCTCTCCTACAGAGCCCTCAATGTAGGGGAACACCCAAAAGCTTGATGAATTGTGGTTCACCTACTGCCTTTTTTTTTAACATTATACTATAAAAAATCTCAGTTAATGTTGCAGGGGGACCCGCAAGGAGCCAAGGCCCCCAAGTCTTGTCTCTTTTTCTGTGTACTGCATTTTGTGTATAAAACAGTTTGCATTCTCTCTCACAGTTACATGAACTCAATCTCTTTTGATTCGTCTTTCTTTTACCTGATCTATTTCTTTCTTGTTATACATTAATCTGTTACTCTTCATTTTTCTCTTCTACCCAATTGTAACTCTTCAGTGAGTCAATCCTGTCAGCCATTTCTCCTCATTTAACAATGAGCAGAACTAAGCTTGGATTATTGAATATAATCAAGCCTACAATAGTTTGTGCATATTCAAGGTCTGTCTCTATCAATGGATTGTGTTCAAAAGCTGGTAAAACCAGAATTTTGATACTGGTTTGGAAGGCAGACTCTCTTCATTTGAAAGATTTGTTCAGCACAATTTTCCTACTTCATATATTTCCCGCCTGATTTTGTTTTGAACTTAAATAAGCTAGAGATAGCAAATATATCTTAAATTCCCTGCAATGAAGTGATAAAATATTTAAAAAGACTAGTTTAAAATGTGTCTTTACTTGCTAGGCTATGTTACCCGACCATTTCATGGGCTTCAGCAAAATCTAGCTCCTCAACTGAGAGGTAGACTTGAACCGGGAAAAGCAAGGCTGACTAGAGGAATAACATTAACCCATTTACTGAAGATATCTGGAATGTCATCGCAGTTCTATGGCACAACTGCAAATCATGGAAATTTCCATCAGTCAAACTATGGACCCTTCCAAGTTCTATACAACTTTTTCAGTTGATACTGTGTTTTTCTCTCCAAAACCTTTTGTGGTTGGGTCCATTGCTTAAAAAGAAAACAAACTGCTCAGCCTATTTTGCATCACCCTGTGTGAACAAAGTTACTGCTATATTTAGAACATGGTAATTGAGCCGCTTCTACCACAGTTAATCGGTTAATAAGATTAGAGAGAAAGTCCTGTCACTTTCTTGTCCAGACAAAAAACTAATTTTTATTTAATGAAAATTGTCATATTTAATCAAGGTAGTATCTTCCTTCATTAATGATGACATAATCCCATCTAATACAGAAGTTTTCGATATCTTCAGCATAACAGACCAAAGAAACAACTCTTCATCAACATCCTCCAAATAAGCTAATTATGCTTGAACCAATTCTGTACGAGTTGGTCGCTCATAAAGTCAGAAAAAAATGTATAACTTGTAACCCTAAATATCCAAACAAACACAAAGCATCACTTTCTCAGGGTTTCGGTACTAGCGTAGGCCTTCTCTTTGGACGGAATAATTGTCCCTTTCGCTGAATATAATTATAAAGGACCTACTTTCCATCGCTGGTAACAATCCTTTCCAGAATTGCTTTGGTAGTCTTGCCCGAGACGAGGAACACACAGTGCCTCCCTGATTGAGTCCAGATTAAGTCAGTCAATATATGGAAACCAATGACCAAGTTTTGACACTATACCGAGCCCATGGAAATGTTTTATGATTATTGTATTGCTTGTATTGGACTGGTATGACATTTCTCGTGATTTCAGCTCGGATTTTCTTCTATCTCAGTTTGGAAAATTTGATTTATGATCAAAGTCGATCGCCTAGAATGAGGGTAGTTTTTGGGGAAAACTGAAATGGAAAAAACCCATGGCTGGCATCTCCTGACACTTGAGGCTCTATTTCCTCAGAGTTTACCGATATTCCTTACTGCTTCTGCTGCTGCCGAAACCTCTTTGAGCGGGTAAAGCATGCATTGTCCTAAATATGATTCATCTGCGCTCATTTTGCAGGGTCAAAATTATTCAAATTTTCTCCAACAGGACACTGAATATTTCTGACAATAAAAAGAGGAATAATGAGATCCCAAGACTTGATGGCTATTTCTGTCTAATGTGATCAAAAAATTATCAAAGTTATCACAAACAAAAACGCAACAGGACTTTCTTTCCAACCTAATACATTAAGAGTCAACATTTCAAAAAAGAAAGCTGCTACATGCGCTCATCAGAGCAGATAGAAAAACCTAGCAATGAAATTGAAATATGTTGATTATCTGGGAATGTGTTGGTGAGGTTCCAGTTAATGTGCTTAAAAAAGAATACAAAAAGGAGGATGTATCGGTTTTGTCAGTATGAGGTTATTATGGAAATAAGAGAGTAGGATGACCTCTGGGAAGTTATATTCCATCGGCAAAACCTTGGCCATTATATAAACATGGAAAATGCACAGTAGAAAAAGATAATTGAAGCCTGCTATTTGTTCATCTGTGTCATTAGAAGGGATTTCAGCACTAACCAATTGTGAAAAATGATTCATTCTCTGTTTGTGCCATACATGTATGTTGTTCAATCATCTTTGGGGTTGACACAAGGATCGCAAGTGTGCTAGCTTCCAATTTGATTTGTAGTCCTCTGAGATGTAGCTTTGATAATAATGAGTAATTCATAATCAGGAACATTGGCGTTTGCTGGAATGAGATGGCATTCATACCCCTTCCCAGACACATAGTTATTAGCTGAAATCCGATATGAATTTCTCTCTGTATAATTTCCAATCTATGTGATTAATATCCACCACTGAATGTTGAAAATAAATATTTGTCGTATAAAATGAACGATTTCATCAGGAGGTCGACTCATTGACTTATCAACGTATATGTACATATTTAAGCTCCTCTCTCAGATAGCAGAGGAAAATTGTACGCGTAATCCGAAAGAATGAAAGTTTTTATGCATCCATTTGATAAATCCTACTTTTGATATCATGAAAGGCGAACGTTCGTTAAATAAAAGGCTTAATGAAACACCAATAAATGATTTCTCTGGTAGACAACAATTTTTTTTTTATCCTCAACATGAGACCGGCCCAGTGTAGGCGTATCTGGTAGAGCATGTGGAAGATGATTTCTGATGAATATATTTTCTCCTCAACTTCACTCTGGTTGATGTTGTATCCTTTTTTTCAACCTCCTCCTCGACATAAAACTTACTTTCAAAGTAAAAGGAAATTGCCACGATTCAATATCATCATACTTACGAACTTACAGCAAAATCGTGTTGGATACACTGGTTCTCATGTGATCACTGAAGTTGAGCAATGTCAGGCCGAGTCATTACTTAGATAAGTTACCAATTAGGAAATACCAGATGCCGTAAGTTAGGATGGTGAAGTGAGTAATGCCACTTCAGGGGCTGGTTGAGTCTAAGCCTATTCTACACATCTGAAGCCGAGACAAGAGAAGTGTGATACGAGAAGCCAGAGCTGAGACAGCTGATGCTGCAGCCATTTTAAAATTACTATCCAGCTGCGAAAAGAAATTTTATGTGACAATAAAAATATAAACTATGAATATAGACTTAGGATGCTGTTGATAAGTCACCCTCTTTCTCTACAGTCTTGAGTTCAATCCTTGGGCAAAGTAATAGTATGGGATTACTCAGGAGCAACATACTGCTTGATGACTTGGTACAATGGGACATGAGTTATTAGACTAAGGCTAACCTAGAGTAAGTCTGTTCAGCGAAATGAAAATATGTGATTTCCAGATATTTGATCATGGGAAGTCGGTGTATCGGAAAATATAGAGCAGTCTTTTACAAGCATATGGGGAGATACAGATGATTGAATTCTGTGCAAATCCACTGATCAGCTTTTCATGGCAAAAAAAGTTACTGTTATAAGATTTGTCTTTGGTGTGTGTGTGTGTGATATGTGAGATGCCTATGTGTGTGTGTGCACATGTCGTGTACGAGATGTGCGTATATGTGATATGTGATATGTTTATGTCTAGTGTTGTGTGAAGAGTGTGTGTGTATGTGTGTGTGTGTGGTGGGGTGGGGGCAATAGAGTGCAGAGATGAAAAAGTGATTTGTCGTCGTTCTTAAATGACTGGGGATTAAGAGATTGTTAATCCACCGGATTTAATCCGTTGCATCATCCATGAATCACAGACATGCAAGTGTCTACACGCAACGATTCTGCAAAACATACATTCAAAATAACTTCTGTTTTAATGCTACCAAGTATATGAATATATTAAGTCATGAAGACACATGCATATATACAGAAAAAAAACATCCACACACCAACAGTCATATTCATACATATATATTCAAGTTTATATACATATATATATATATATATATATATATACATACATATATATATACAAACATATATATATGTATATATATATATGTAATATAATGATAAGAATATTACTATGTTGAAGCGGCTACCCTTTTGGCAGCAGGTTTAATTCCTGCAGGTGCCCCATTTTCTTTAATTGTTTTATCTCTTAACATAGTCTGAAATGAATGATATATCAACCAGTTAACAACGGGAGATCATTTCAAATAAGTTTCTATATAATATAACGCAATTTATAATTCATTCAGGCGGATTACATATATCCATTTCTTAATACTTATATTTCTGTGTTCATATATGAGCTAAATTGATCCCTTAGTTTGTGTCTGACGATATATATATATATATATATATATATATATATATATATATATATATATATATATATATATAACCAACTTATTGATGATTAAATAAATGCATGACAGTGTAACACATTTAAAAAGCATATATGCGGAAGTGTATTTTGAAAATGTAGCCACAAGTGTATGACTGGATTCATTATTTATTGTTTATCTTTTTTTACGGACCAGTATTTGTGTGTGTGTGTGTGTGTTCGTGTGTGTCTGTGTATGTGTGTGTGTGTGTCTATGTGTGTCTTTGTGTGTATATGCACACCTGTATATGCAGACACATACTTGATGATCTTTTTTTCTGAGCCAATAACAATTATGCTTCTTTTTGACTTTCTATACTTTTTGTATTTGTATGAGTGCATAAAGTTTTCTTACTGAAATATAAATATATATATATATATATATATATATATATATATATATATATATATATATTCACACGTATCTATCTATCTATATATATATATTAACATGTATCTATCTATCTATCTATCCATTTACATATATATATCTATATATCTATATATATATATATATATACATATAAATATTCACATGTGTTTATCGATCTATATATATATTTATATATATATATATAAATATTCGCACGTGTCTATCTATCTATCTATCTATCTATCTATCTATCTATCTATTTATATATACATATGCATATATATTTATATATATATATATACATACATATATATATATACATATATATATATACATATATATATATATATATATATATATATATATATATATATATATATATATATATACATATATATATATATTCACATGTCTCTGATTGTGCATACGTGCAGTCAAGACCTTCCTTCATCCTCATCTTCCCTACCCAGATTTATTCACGCAGGAAATTCCCATTATTGCCAAGACTCCATTGTAATAACCTTGCCTTATCCTCTTCTTGAAGGCACCCCACTCCCATGTGCCATTCTGTCTCCTTCACACGTCATCAATGGAAAAGAATCACTCAGTACAAAACCCTTCAAGTCCTAATTTAGAGCTTGTGGTCAAATAGAAAACGCAGCATGAGATCTATTTTTGTATGGGATTCACAGAAGCGGTGTCTCTGGGGATTTTGAGGTCCAGTGGGGTGCTTAGCTCCTTGAGCTCCCCACATCCGACATTTAGTGTAGTGGTTCTCAACTTGGGTGCTGTGGAAACCTGACAGTCAACAATTGTATGAACGGGGTCCCTGGGTAGACCTTTCAAAGGTATTGCTGGAATCTGTGAGTGAGTCGAGTTGGCAGACCTTTCGAAAGCCTGGAGTCCATATGAAAATTTGTATGAATAAATAAGGTCCTTGTTAATGAAAAGGTTGAGAACCTCCGACATTTAATGGGATTTGCTTTCGTATAATGTCAAAAGAAATACAGTTGGCAAATAATCATTCATAAATGTTGGAGTTGAGAAGCATCAAATGAAGAAATTAAATCAAAAATAAAATACACACAATTATTGATAAACATGCAACTTTTTTACTTGCACAGTTAAGTAATTGGTTTTTTTCATTTGCTCTAGAGTCTGACATTTCAGCAATAGTATTATGCACTTCATTTTCAATTTCATTTTTGAGCAGCAGCTATGACTTCAGTTTCCAGTACCTTCATATTTATGGGTTGTACATGTATCATATTGATACCTCACTCCCATTAATTACTGTATTGAAATAATAAATCCAATTAAAGGTGATAATCGGCTAATTTTGTTCGCGTGGAACATCGCATCATTCATAAAAGTTGAAGGCAATATAGTACTACAATGATAGAGCAAGTGAAGAATCACTAAATTGGAATTGATTGCCTGGAATCTTCTAATGTTTGGTTCTTGAAATTGCGAAGGCTCTTAGTATATTCTACTTTTGCGACATAGTTGATCAACCACTGTTAACATCAACCTCACAGTACTGCAGACTGAGAACAGTAAGGAAAAAAAGCTGAATGATTGACTGGAAATATTACGAGTCACCAGCATTTTTTTTGTTGTTGGCTCAGATGAATATTGATGAGAAACAACGAAAAACCTTTTTCTCTATCTTTTACTATGTTAATGATCAATGTTAGTTTCTTTGTCACTCCGTAAAGTTTGTATCTGAGTAACTTAGTATGTCATTGACTTCTAAACGCTTTCACACTATGGGCTGAAAATTTTGGTACGAAGATAATTTGATCCCAGGATTAACATGGGATCGTTTGTGCTGACATCTGGTGATCCCTTAAAGTCATTTTAGGATCAAGTCGATTTTTGTATTTTCAAATTTCAAGGAGATGACAGTGAACCACTGGCTACAAATTTGTGTACAAGGGTAACCTGGCCACAGGATTGACATAGGACAGGTAGGGCTGATATTCAAGGCCCCAACCAATCAATTTAGGGTCAAACCTACTTGTACCATGTTGATTTATTTGTTTTTATCCAAATTTTCATTTATTTATATAAAGAATAATTTTTAAGGTTTTATTAGTTGGTATGCAGGCTTGCCTGAGGATATGTGCCACCCTGAAAAATGTTTGAGTATACTGAGACTAAAAATTTGTGATGCTGATATATTAGGCTGAGTTGATGGAGGTTGGGTTGGTGAGAGTTACAAGAGACTGGGGTTATTGTAGAGAGAGGGAAGGTGTGTGCTGCCTCTAACAACTTGTTTAACACTATTTTTGCTTTTTTGCATATTCTCATAAAAGCAAAAATGTGGTATTAACAATCGGAAAGCAGGGAATACCTGCTTATATACACGTGTATTTTTCTATGCCTGTTCATGCGTGTGCATGTACAAATATATTTTTGCATATATATATGTGTGCGTATATATATTTACATTTGTGTGTGTGTGTATCACCATGCATAGCATGGGGGCATCTTATGTGTCATAAATGCATAGTTATTAACGAAGGAAAGATTGATTGCCCTCGCTGAAGTCCCATAATTATCTTCTGCCCTGGTGAATTTGGAGTAACAATACAAACCCAATCTTTCATCAGACATTGAATTCTGATACTTTTTAGCAGGGCCGCCTTTATGCCAATAGGACCAATTGCTCCCAATGGGGCCCCGCACCCAAGGGGGTCTTCACTCGGATGATCTACTCTAGTCTTATCAAACACGTACAGCAACATATTGTAACATACATCTAACATTACATTACGGGTTTTTGCAGAGAACAGCAACCATTTGAACTCTCCTCTCCATCCTCTAAAAGTTGGAAGGGTTCGTTTATGCAGTTTATATCTTGAATTTTATTTTCACTGCACTTGAACTGAATGATGAGTTAATTAATTATAGAACAGCATAGAAATTTATTTCTTGGTGATTTTCAAGTACACATTCTGATTGCTTTCCATTCTACCACAGAGATATAAAGTCTATAATAAACTTTTAATTTCTAAGTTTGTACAGACCTTGGCCAGGGCCCTGCAGCACTTGAGGCTGGCTCTGCCTTCTAGTTTCATGCACCATCGATGAACTTTTCACAGAAATAGTTTGCAGTTATGCACTTTTTCCATAAAATTGATTATAGTTATCAGTTGTGAACGTTGCTTCTTCTGTCCAAAGCACATATTATTCAGCTTGACTTGAAACTGCTCAGCTATGAAGAGACTTTGGAGTGAATATTTCTTAGAAACCGTCAACCGAAACTGTCAACATAGGTCTCATTGGTTTTCAAGTGGTTTTGGCTGGCTATGTATACGTTACAAGCACAGGTCAAACCAATGGAGCTACAGTGTCGGAAATTTTATCATTTATTAGGGTTTTTTTCATGGAAATACAAGTTTTTTCAATGATCACCTCCTAGCATTAGGCAAAAGAAGTAATCAGTTCACTGATCCTCTCTTTTCTCAGTATTTTAATTGATCATCATCAACACAGTATTCTGCAAGAGGACATTGGTCATGTGACAGTTCCTATTGCAAGAAGATATTGGTCATGTGACCGTTCCTCTTTCAAGGAGACATTGGTCATGTGACATTTCTTATTGAGTGACTAACCTGAAATTTTTTATCATATTTATTTAATACTAAATTTTGCATCCTCTGCTCTAAGACTGTAATCATTAAGCCATGCTCTCAGGTGATTGGGGGTAAAAGGTTCTATCAAGTAATTCAGATTACAGGGATAGAAATATGACCTTTGCCATGTTTAAGTCAAGATTCTAACCACTCAACTCGAGACCCTGGTTCTTTCTAAGAAAACTAATCATAGTAGTTAAACTTTTCCTGCTCGATTCCAAGACTATAACCATTGAACCCTCTTTCTCTCAACCCAATAACTGCAGGAGGTGGCAAGGGTAATGGTTATCCATTGCTAGGTAAAAGCCCTTGTCCATTGCAAGAAATCAATTGCAAGATTGAAGGCCTGACTCACAGACAGGACTGAGTTGCTATCAATCATAATAAAATGTAAATTTTGTTGAGTTTTATTCAGTTAGACATAGAACTGAAATGAAGGAAATTTCCGTCATTCACAGTTAAAGAGTCAAGAAGAAAGGCCAAACTGAAAACAAACGGAAGTCCATGTGAATGAAAATCACTAGATGGGCAGGGGGAAGGGAGGTGTTTTAATCTTTAAAAACTCATTGTTTAATCTGGTTTTGCTGGAATGGAATTTGTCAGGGTTTGTGAAGGACCCATTAAACGAACCCTTCCTGCCTACTGGAATTCCGCTAGTTTCAGACTAAAAGCCAAGTCATGTTTCAAATAATTACTAATTGTTTCTGCTAAATCAGTGTCAACTCAATTATCAACAAACCCTTCACAGTTTTTGGGTCACTGGATTGTGCCAAGTGCTGCTGACACCAAGACACAAAGCTAGAGACAGAAGGAGAGAGTGTGCCAGAGTAAGAGAGAAGAAAGAGAGAGAGAGAGAGAGACAGAGACAGAGAGAGAGGGGGAGTGTAGTGGTGGTGGAGGTTGAGGGTTGAAATCCCCTTGAAATTTGACACAGATGCAAACACAAGTACTAATTTTCTCATGCAGTTCATTGCAATATGAACAAGAATGAATTCGGACTTCAATTATTTATTCCCAGTTTGCCACCTTCTCTAATTTGTTGATCTTCTTGCTGCCTCGGTTCAATTTTTTTTTCCCTTTTTTGCTTCCAAATTTTCTCCACCCTTTGGCCTGAATTCGGGAGGGCAGCTGCCATGAGCATCCGCCAGATGAGAAAGGGGGCATTCCCCTTCCTGTCTTTGTCGGGATCAGACCTTCTCATCGAAGGCAAGGAGGTTTGAAATTTGAAACCTCATTATCAATAAAGAATAGAGGTGCCGTACAATTGTTTAATGTAATCATGACGTAATGCTCCCATATATAAAGATAGTATTACTTTTCATGTCAACCCGAGGTAAGGTCATGCAAATCCATAAAACAGTCAAGTGTATCATCTAACATGCTTTGCCCCTCCCTGGAAAAGTGGCAGCAGATACCCATGGTTGCTACCCAACCCCCTGACTTGTATGCGCAGGGTGTGCTGTTTGTATTCATTTTTAATCCAGTAAGGAACTATAAAACATTTGAGTTTGGTTTATGAAGTGATTCCCTTGTGGTTAGGATTCAGAAGTTACAAGCACAAAGGATCTAACAATTTTCAAAGTTGATCTTGAGTTTTTTTTTCAATCTATGTTTAAAATGATGTAAGTATTCAAGGCCACTTATAGGCATGGCCAAATGGTTAGAGTTTTTAAGTAGAGAATGCAAATTCTAGGATTTGATAACAACAATTACTTGCTCTTGTTACTATTCTTGCATGTTTAAAATTCAAATGCCCTCATGCTATAGTACACTAAGCTTTCTCTCTCACTCCCTTTCTCTCTCTCTCCCTTTCTCTCTCTCTCCATATATATATATGTATATATATATATATATACATATATATATATATATATATATGTGTGTATATATATATTTATATATATATATATTTATATATATATATATGTATATATATATATATGTATATATATATATGTATATATATATATATATATATATATATATATATATATATATATATATATATATATATATATATATATGAGAACACTAATAGAATATACAGCAAGTAAATATATATTTATTATTGTTTTAAGTAGATCTTAGTTCAAAAGTGCTCAATGCCATCGGTAGAGTAATTCCATCAGAAAATCTCTTTTGAGTGAAACAGAATGTACAATTTGTAATGAACCATTGGAAAAATCTTCACTTATTCTGTATTCTAATATTGATGAAGGAAGTTGAATTTATGACAAAAGCGCTCAATATTTCCAATTGAATAGAGCCAGTATAATGATATATTTGTGAAATCCTAATAACAAATCTGGAAATTAAAAGGAGAAGAACAAACACAGAACATTAAACGGGAACTTTTAATCCCTACGCTGACCTCAAACAGCATTGGAGAAAATGCTTGAAATCCTTGAATTTTTAAACTTTAAACAACTTTTGAACAAAAACAGTGAATCAATAGCTAAATGCAGACACAAAAAGAATTTTTCATTAAAGTTTGCTGACATTAATGCATGAGACAATGACTAATGACTAAAAAATAAACAATATCACTTATTAAAGTACATATATATATATATATATATATATATATATATATATGTATATTGATATAATAGTCTACATTGAAAAACAGAGCAGATTTGGACAGTGAGTGAACAGTGTAGTGATTTAGACGTATGGCACTTATTTGGACCTTTGCCTCTCCTGTGTGCTTGTTACCTCAATGGTCAAGAGCGACGATTCCTCCAAGTGGTTACCTACCAGTCGCAAGTTTGATTTCTGCAGCAGCAATTTTCTTCAATTGTTTATTCTATATACAGCAGAATTCATATATATGTGTGTATATATTTGCATATATGTACACACACATATATGTATATATGTTTGTATATATATATATATATATATATATGTATATATGAGTGTGTATGCGCTTGTATATATGTATATATTTATATGAATATATAAATGCATGTATATATATATGTATATATACATGAAAATATGTCTATGTATATATATATGTGAGTATGTATATGTATATATACATACATATATATATATATATATATATATATATATATATGTATGCTTATATATATATTTGCATATTCATATATAATAGGATGTGGATTCGCTACACAAACAAGTTTATGTTTCTGCCCTCTCTGGGCCTCATGTATATACATGTATATGTATATGTATATGTGTGTGTGTGTGTGTGTGTGTGTGTGTGTTTATGTATATGTATATGTATGTATATGTATATATATATATTCTGATTTCAACCATTCAGAATCTGGTTTGACTTTCCCTTCCAAAATGGCTGAGGGCCAAAATAAGCACCTACAATGTGTCATTTCCCAAAACATAACTTCTTTCCTTTTACACTCCCAGCTCACTGATAAGCATCCCTCCTCTCCCCCTATACATGCCTTCAATACCTATAAAGATGATATTGATACACAGTCATGTAAATATGTATAAATTTACAACTCCCAGGATATGGTTTATATACTTTATACATCAATAAATTACTGTGTATGAGTGTTTGTATCTATCTCTCTCTATATGTATGCACGTATATATATATATATATATATATATATATATATATATATATATATGTTTGTTAATGGGATATGATTCTGTATAACATACACGTGTACGCACACTAATAACATTTTTTATCTCCTCATGCTTGAAAGGTAAGAAAATAATATCCCCCTTGTATCCTGATAGTTTCTGATATGTGAAGGCCTCAGTAAATCAAGAAAGTTATAATATTTGACAGACAAATATGCCATAATGATAAAGTATGGATAGATTGTATTTTTGAAATCACCCCAAAGACTTTCGGTTGCAGGTTAATGGACCAGATTGTCAAAAGAATTAAATAGCATACTCACAATATAACTGTGTTAGTGGTTATCATTGACAACCGTTAACCAAATTATCAGCATAGTCTTCATCAGTTTTCAAGAAAATCTGGCTGGCTACATCTGTACAGGCTTCACTGATAGAGCTATAGGGCTGAAAAATTGAACGTTTACTCTCTATTTTGTCTAGAATACACATTCGTTTTGTTTCTTGAAAATTTCTTCCCTACCCCAAGATATAGGCTTTTAGAAGAGGGTTATATCTACAATGACATTTTATGCTAAATTAGCCCTTTACTTTGTGCCTGGTAACACTCATGTTTTGTTTTTTTTAGAATTCAGACTTTCTTTGTGATCACCACACCGCACAACAAAAGTTCTATACATTATCATTATCCACCCCTATATATACCTTGCACCTTAAGATTAATTGATACCAAAACAAATTTTACCATAAATGTTGGGAAAGAACCCAAAACTAAAACTCCTTATAAGTAGGCATTACCATTTGCAGATAGACATTGCTGTATTGACCACTTGAGGTGCAGGCCTATAGTCCCCAGACTGTAAGGAGTCCCAAGGCAAATTTAGGGGGTCCCTGAGTTGACCATGGGCTGAAAAAAAAATTTGAACATTAACCTTCATCTTCTTCTTCAGTGTGTATCGGTATATTGAGAAATAGGATGTGTTTTGTAGATCTTTTATTTTGTGAAGATTTCATGAAAGTTTGTAATTTTCTATTTAATTCCTCTGACATTAGGACCTAAATACAGAGCCAAATTCTCAGTTCATTCACCAAGTTTTACAGTAAATAGAAACAATCAGTTTAGTTTTTTTTTGTTATTGTTTGATATATATATATATATATATATATATATATACATATATATATATATATATATATGTATATATATATATATATATATATATATATATATGTATGTATACATTTATAAAAGCAAATGATTAATTATTCTTTCTTTTATTTTTCAGGTAAATAAAAGATGATTCTTTTATAAAAATTGGAAACCAAGGAAAAAAAAGGAATGATTGCTTTGTACAACAGCAAGTACTTTTCTGTTTCTTATGTTTCATTTCTGTTCAAGAAATTTAAATGTAAATTGGTTGCTCGGTAGTTGACAACAACCCTCACTTCAGTTTCTGAACTCTTAAATTCATGAACCACTTGAAACCACCCTCAAACACAATGGAACTCTTCAATGAATCAAATCTTTTGTGAATTGAATTTTTTAAAACAGAAAAGATTTCCCCTAAAAGGACAAGAATTTAACTCTGATCAGAAGTTTTTCCCCTTGATTCAAGATTTAAATGTCTTTTTCGATTATTTCAAAAGCTTAAATATTTTTCTTTGAATTTATCTACGAGAAAAGAAAGAATTATTCTAACTCTACGTCAGTCACCTTCTTGACACTAGATCTAAGAAAATTCTTTAAATCATTTCGATATCGTCATGATTTTCTAAAAAGAAAAAATTATTTTCAATTTTTCTTCCTTTCTGTCATTTTTTCATTTTGTCTTTCGTTCTTTTTTTTGTGGTTTTAATTTGTTTGGTTCGGGTGAAGTTCTGGTGATAAGAGTGGGAAGGTTCAATGGTTGATGTATAACTTCTGCCAGATTTAGCAAGGTATTTCCTCTGGAATCCAAAACATCTTCCCATCAAATAAAAGCTCAAAGATCTTTCATCTGGAACTAAAGGTCATACCTCTCAAATCAAAGATTTTGTTTCAAGTTTCAGATGTCTTCCTTGTGGGATCAAAGATCATTGCTCTCAGATCAAGACTATTTCCACTGGAATCAAATATCTTACCTCACTAATTAAAGATCATTATTTTAAAATCAAAGATCTTTCAACTGGAACTGATGAAGCTTCCTTCTGAATCAAAGATCTGTATCTAGGATCAAAGATCTCTCTTCTCAAAACAAAAAATTTTCATTATAATTTTCAAGGAATCTAGGGTCATTCCTCTTGAATCAAATATATTCTCTCTTGAATTAAAGCTCTTTTTCCAGAAATCAGAGGTTTTTCATCTAGAATCAAGGGTTATTCATCTGGAATTGAGGGCCTTTCTTCAGGAATCAAGAGCTATTCTTCTAGAATCAAATATATTTCCTCTAGAATCTTTTTTTCTTGAATCAAAGGTCTTTCCTCTGGAATCAAATATAGTTCTTCTAGAATCAAAGATCTTTTTCCTAAAAAAAAAAATTCTTTCTTCCAGGATCAAATATATCAACCATTCAGATAAAAATCTTTCTTCTGTAATTGGATGTCATTCTTGAAGAAGAATCAAAGACTTTCCCTTTGGAATCAAAGATCTCTGAATCCAATGTCTTGGTTTTAACCAACGAATCTTGCTTTCAAATCTCATTTCTCCTGTTTTCGATGGTGAACTATTATCATAGAGGGATATTTAGTTTTCATTTCATTGTTATTCATGATGTAGCTGGCGAGATTATAGTGTTAATTCTATTTCTATAAATAAAGAATAAGAAACAAAGAACAAAACTCAGGTCATGCAACCAGTTCTCAAGATATCCAAAATTGTTGAATACTTTATTCATTAAATACTCTCCATGCATTTTTCCCTTGAAGAACACATTTACAGAGTTATGAGCAGAGAAAATGTTCATACAATTTTAGAGACATCCTTTATACATAGATTTCCAAATCTTTGCCAAAAGTGTGGTATAAGTGAATGAAACACAAAGAATTATCATGTATAAATGTGAGAAATTTTATTGAAAGAAAAATCGGTGTTTGCTCATGTAAACAATGGGAAATGTGTATTTGAGCAAAAGTGATAAACCAGTGCTCTGTGCGACCTCTTGTGTCTGTATGAAAAGATAATGAGTGAAAAGAGGAAAAAAACAGTCAGTTTCTTTCATTTTTTAACTAGAAAAGAAAAGAAATTGTTGAATAACAGCACAAAGCAGAGAAAGACATTAGAAAACCTAATGAAGCAGATACTCCCCCTAATAGAGCAACTTTGTAATACCAACAGGCTTATTCACTGAAGCAGACAACAATCTGGTGTGGGAAGTTCAGCCATCTTGGATAGATTCTGTGCTGGTTGAAGTAAACTGTCTATGACTACAAGCTAGGTATCAATAATCTCCCAAAGTTGCCTCAAGCATTGCAGACAGCCAACAAGTGAGCCTATGAACTTGTTGACAAGCTATGATGCGAAAAGATTAAAAACAAACTTTGGGGAGATTAGTAAGTCAAGTGAATATGGCAAAGTTTTGCTACAGTAGTTTATTGATAACTGTCAACGAAAATCTATTATCCTCATTGTTAATATCAGTAGTGATATCTGTAGTATTGCTGATTTTGATATACCTTATATTGACACATTCAGCACCGAAGGATGTTGATTAATATTTTCACCGCTTTACCTGTCGCCAAACAACGTTAATTAATTGAATTCCTTCCTTTTAGAAATTTGCATTCTGTCCCCTGTACTCTGTTGAGATAAATATTTGCTTTCCAGCAATGCTATGTAATCTCTAGGAAATCCCCATTATTCTATTCTTTGCCTTCACAAATCAGCAAAAAAACTTGGAACTGAAGGTATTAATATATTACATGTCTTTACAACTTATTTTTGTTGGTTTTTACTACAAGGTTGAATGTCTATCCACTTTGGATTGATGAAGGTGTCTTCCATATCTGATGAATTTTCTAAGTTTTGGTATACAAGTTCTTATAGGAAGCCATGTATTCATTCTGATTTCAAACTGTCTACTGTAATGCTTAAAGAGCATGTCAGCCTAAAGCATTGTTATGAATAGCGCTAATAAAATGGAGAAAATTAGCCAAAAATTGATGATAAAAAAATTAATCTCAGAAATTAGAAAGAACGAACAATATTGTAAAAAGAACTAAAAAGTTTGAGTGACTATAAATTCAAGCCCTGCTTAGCAATGAGGCTTCAGTGGTCAAATAAATTTACAAGATTAGCTTGCGAATCAGTACTTCATGGTGAGGCACTCTTTTTATTTAGCTTACCTGAGTTAAGCACAAGGCCATAACTGTGAAGGACCTGAGGATGATCAAATTCATTACAATAGTAATGTTCTATGAAACAAGCTTGCTAACTACAACTCAATGTCAAAGCATCCCAGTTTATTTTTCATAAGAATAAAACTAGAGAACAACGGATGATGATGATAATGATGATGATGTTAGCCAGAACAATCATTATTTTGCCAAATGAAGTTTCAATCATTTGGCAAACCTGAAATGAGTCTTTTTTTATTCATTAGGTTAAAGCAGTGTTTCCCAAACTATTTCAGACTACTGCTACCGTTTAAGCATTTATTTCATCGGCATCCACTGCAAAATCAATCTCGAATAATACATTGAAAATTATTCAAAACATTTTTTAAAAATTAAAGCATTTACTCTATAACTAAAAAAATATTTGCACAAAAGCATCTAAAAGTACTTGGTTAATGAATATAATATTCAGACACAACAACTTTATACGTAAGAGGTATTGATTCGAATTCTTTGCCTTTCGCCACTCTTATGACACCTCAATTTTCAACGCCCCCTACTGCCCCCTTACTATCTGGTGCACCACTACAGTCTTCCAGCAGCATCCAGGAGGTGGTAACGCCCACTCTGGAAATCGCTGGTTTGAAATGATACATACTTATATTTTTTCATTCAAATTTTGCCTTCTGATCCTGGTTGTCCATCTGGAGATGGATATGATATGGACTCATCCACTCTTAGGATGAAAATCTTGGGACACAGCCAACTCAATTATCAAACCTGCTGTAATTTAGAAAAGAAGGAAAGAAAAAAAAACAAAAGAAAGCATGCTGAATTCTAAACTAACAAATTTCATCTCTATCCATGATGTAATTCTGTTAGTTTGCAATCTATCATTCTGACAAACTATTTCTGAATCTTTAATGGTTACTCTCGTCCTCTGGCAATCATTTTACGGAATGGGCCTCGTTGTTTCATCTATCCTAGACCTACTGTCTAGTTTGGGGGATACATTTCAAAGATTTTTTATTCCTTGCTCACCTTGATCCAATTGATATATATATATATATATATATATATATATATATGTGTGTGTGTGTGTGTGGGTGTGTGTTTGTATATATGTATGTGTTAGAATATATGTATATATATATATATATATATATATGCTTGTGTGTGTGTGTATATCTATACATATATACAAGTGTATATATGTATATACATGTATATTTGTGTGTGCGCATATAGATATGTATATGTATGTGTGTATGTACATTAATGAATGAATGATGAGCAGATATATATGTATACATATGTATATGTACATATATGTATATATATATATATATATATATATATATATATATATATATATATCTGCATCAATATGTATATATACATATATATATGTGTATATATGTATGTATAGAAATTAGGATTACGAGGAAGTATACCCGGTGAATGTTAGCATTTTGCACTTACCAATCTCATCGACAACCAGCAATATACATATGTATAAATATATACATGTATGTATATATAATTATCCCTATATATCAATGTATGTACATTTCTGTTTATATGTATATGTATATATATATGTCTATGTTATTAACAAATGGATATATGATACGACAGAATGATCATGAATCACGTTATATTACATAAAAACTCTTATTTGAAAATGATCACCCGTTATTACACAGTGAATGTACCATTTGGCTCAAACTACATAAGTAGAATAAGCAATTTGAGAAGATGGGGCTGCTGCAGGAATTGAACCTGCAACCGACAAGGTAGCCACTTCAACATAGTATTTCTCTTACCATTGACTTAAACAACCACCGTAATGCAAAGGTCCAAATAACTATCTCAGCTCAAATTTCCTGTCTTGTTTATTCACTGTCCTTATCTGTTTGTTTCTTTCAACGCAACATTCATGTTAAGAAATATACATGTATATATATGTATATGCATTTATATGTATACATATATCCATATATGTATGTATATGCATATATGTGTTTATATATATATATATATATATATTCATATAAATATATATATGCATATATATGTATATATGTATTTATTTGAATATGTTTGTGTTGTGGATGTGAAGTGATCTGACAGAATGTTGATGAAAATGACAATCGGAAGGTGAAGGGGAAAAACTCAAGAAATAGATGTTACACCTCAAAATTTTTTTCTCTTTTCCGTGGGCGTATTTCAATGCATTTCGACAGAGGCCAGCCATCTCTTTCAGAGAAAAAAATATTTGCAGCCGTTCACAGAGAAAATCAGAATGGGTGGGAATACAAAGTGTATTTGATTCTTATTGGGAATTATCATACCAAGATGTTTTCACACAAATCGAAAGGTCATTATTCTTAATCATGTATGTATGTATGTATGTATGTATGTGTGTTTTTGTATGTGTAGGTATGTACATGTGTGTGCATATGTATATACCTAAAAGACCATTATTACTGTAATGAGTTTGATTCTCACTTGGTACTGTATAATAGTGGCCTTGTACCAAAATGAGCTTGGAGTCATTTTGCTGTGGAGCAATGATTATCCAATCTTGAAGAGCATTAATACTGATGTTAGCTTGATTCTCCCTGGGTGCTGTACACCCCTGGTCATGTGTCAAAGTAAGCTAAAGGCCCCCTTAGTACTGGTTAGCCAACTAGTCTTGAAAACTTTTACTTCTGTAGAGAGTTTGATCCTCAGAGAGTACACTTATTTCTAAGCTGGATGAATCATCAAGCTTTGTCATCTGTTTCTACGAGTAATTCGCAAGTTTTAATTTTGCTTTGCAGTGTATGGTTAGATCGGAGATTTAAATTGGTTACCAAGTTTTGTGTCCTCCGATGCCAGAGATGCCAGAGTGAGGATTGAACTCATGACACAATTAATGACTTGCTAGGTTAACTCTGAGTTTGCAATCCATTTCCTCCTGTGTAGAGAAACTATGACTGGTGTTGTGAGATTGTGCAACGTTTTGCTTTCGATCTTTATATTTTCCTTGGGGGCCCCTATCCGGTGCATCCCATTGAATCAAAGTAAACATAGACTAGAATCTAGGTGCTGGGGTCAAGACCTATGTTTATGTCTCGATTTGTTTGGTCTTTTGTTGATCTATCCTGATGCTAAAATTTTGCCGAAAAAATATTGGAATTGTTTTTCTCTTTGGTTTATTGTTGTTTCTTTCTCCCGGAGGATACATTTTAAAACATTTGTTGCTAAATTGTGTGTGTACCTACCTTCTGTCATGACTGGCTGTTTTGGAAATGTGTCAGAGTGGAGGCCTGCAATGGTTTTGTGTAGTTAATGTCTAAAGATGGGAAAAAAAAAACAAAGGAAAAACATCAAAAAAAAAAGTTGGTGAATAGTTTTCAAGAAACGTAAACAGAAGATCAGCGAAAATTTTAAAATAAAAAACCCACCGCACTAGAATCACGATCGATCTCATTTGACTTTATCTGTTTAGTGAGAGCAAAAAGCAGATATGGTAAATAAGAGGAATCGGAAACAAAGGGAATGAACGTCTTCTTGTCAACAGGAACTCAAGTGAACTTGTTTTTGTATAGATAATTAGTTTTAAGGAGATCGAGTTTGTCTGGGATCAATATTGGTTTGCACGGGGCGGGGGTCACTCTGCAAAGTGGAGGGGGGAAAGTACGGCAGTAATGTACAGTCGTTATTATCATAACTTAGATAATGGCAAATATCCAAGTTAGCAAACATCCTGAAGCTTTTGGTGGAGCCTGCATCAAGGTGTGACATTGATAGATTATTTATAAACAATAAATGAATTAATCATTATCATCACGCTCAATATTTCTATCATCGCCATTTGTAGAGAGATGTTATCGATTTCTTTCTGGTTCCCAATCTATAATTTGATTTCAAGTGATGACAAATTTCAACATTCTTTTCCTCGCTACATCAGCGATTTTTCTATTTCATATGTATTACTAGTTTTCCCCCTACCATCAGGGAAATAACAGCAGTATTTAATTAATTTGGAAATCACACTGTACTTGAAAAATACCAAAAACATTTTGTTGCTTAGCATTTTTGTCTATTTTTCTATTCATGTCCAACCAGAATAAATCTTTTTAAGCATTTTTAGACATTCACAAAGAATAAAGTACGGGAGACTACTCTATAATTAGAATTTGACTGGTATCTTCTTTTCACAAATGTTACAGACAAAAATATGTACAATTATGTCGGATATTATTATAAGTGAATTTCCATCCCGTCCATTTCTCCTTTGATTTGATTATTTCACATAATATACATATCCAATTCTGTCATTGATACTTGTTATTCTCAATAAAATCTTGCTTTTCCTGATATTTTTATGTATTTCTTCAGGAAAATCAAGTACAGTGCATTTCTATTGGTAGTTGTAAAATTACCATTAGCAGTTGCTTACCTAACTTTACTTACCTTTACCAGCAGCACCCAATTTTGTGTCTCTGTGTTTGCAGTATCTCCTTCCTCTCTCCCTGTTTACATTAGCGTGCCCAAAAACTAACACAGAAAGAAAGTGACAACGGCTTTTATATCATAAGATGAGTATTTTTTTTTTCCGTGTTCTGGGTATCACTCTTCTCCATTAGACTTGTCACCTGGTTTAGGCTACATATTTACGAATGTTTTCTAAATACTCTCCAAAGAGCATTTGTCAGTGAAATGGTGTACACACTTCTAATTCTAATCATGTGTGCTCATCAATGTTGCCGGTAGAAATAAAAAGTGGGAAAAATTAAACGATGCAGTAATGTGAGATAAGAATCGACAAGAAGAAGCTCCACAGGATGAAAACCATAATTCCACATTCTCCAGAAACATTGATGTTTCAGTTACCAAGGAGACACTGAGCGGCTTAACTCAGCTTCTTCCCATTTCTATCTGAAATAGAAATCGACACATGAGAAAAGATTGCCGAGGGATCTCGTTGATTAATTGGAGGAAAATAACAAAGAATTAATGAATCAACATAGAATGTTTTACAATGAGCTACAATGCATACATTTTAATCATCATTCATTCATCATCTCACTATAAATCACCAAATGTCTGTCTGTCTGTCTGCCATTGCATGACTGATGGATGGCTTGAGCTATGGCCATCAAATTTTCTGTTTTCACTGATGGGACCACGGAGCATGTTTGTTGCTTATAAATTTTTGAAAGTTCCAAAACATATAAGTTTTTAGAGGGTGTTTGATTTACAATGTACATATGATGCTAAACAGGAACCTTACTTTGTGTCCATCAGGTTAGCAGAACAAAATTTAGGTATTTTTGTTTGACCATATAAAGTAAACATTTTGCTGAAAATCTCACCCTTAGGTTGGGATTTCAGCTACTTATCCTACAAACACTAGATTTTGAAACATATTTGATTGCACCTACTTTTTAGATGCTGTGAATTTATGGTTAACGTTCCTAGAGTGAAGAGGACATTGTTAAATTGGATGAACATTCTTCAATTATTATTTATTTTGATCACTAAAATATAAGATAAATAAAAGGTCATTTGGAAAGTGATAGTGCATCTGTCAAAATAGAATGAATACTTTTTCAGATGTAACAATGGTTAAATTCAGTTGTCAAGACGCTGATCATCTTTATTATCAACAAAACATTCACCATGAAGATAATTCTTTTAATTCTTTGTTGGAAGAACCTGGCATTCTGAATGAGAAATCCATGTCAACAAAAGCTCTGCACCAGAAAGGTTTTTAGCGAAGCAGTCAATGAGATATGATCAGTTTTGTCCAACATGAGCTCTTAGAATAAGGTAAGACAATTCCAACAGATCTTTTGCTGTCAAGAAAGAGTGAAGATTAATACAAAAAAAAAAGTTCCATTTTGGTCAGCGAAATGTGTGTCTTTCTTTGGAATGATAATACAATCCCACTCAATATAATGAACTTAGAAGATCAAATCTTTAGTTAGGGAGGATCTGCCGCAGTATTCCTATTCACTGGATTTAGCATCTTTAAATCATCATTTATATCTTTTTTTCTATTGACAAAATCTTTGAAAGAAGGGAAGAGATCGATTCAGCAATATCAGAATTCTTTTCATCTGGAATACCAAATTCTTTCAACAAGAGCTAAAAGAATTGAGACTCATAATAAGCTTTTGTCATTGGAAATAATTTCCACTCAAGAAAATCTAACTTTTGCTACATTCAAACAGAGATTTATCGTCTCTCTGACAATTTGATATTATTTTCTGAATATCCTAATTTTATAACATAAATATAAAGATTTAAAAAGGTGTAGAGTGTTGCAGCAGTTCATCATCATCATCATCATCATCAGTCTTTTAATGTCCATCGTTGGACATGGACTTTCCCCAGGATTCGCCACACCTCTCTGTTGTGGTTGTCACGGAGTCAATGCTTTGTCTAGTTTATCTCTCCATTTTGTATTCTGTCAGATTTGGTCATGCATTTGATCTCTGGGGTGATATCCATTCTTGCAAAATGATAAACCTATTGCCGCTTGGGTTTTCTATTGGATTCTCTGATGTCTCAGACTCTTGTTTTTACCGATATATTTTGTTGCCTTAAGATCTCTTGATGTGAAGTTGAGCATGATTTTTTCATGTGCATATTGCATGCCTCTCAGTTTGTAGGTCTGTCTCTTGGTTAGGTTCCATGTTTCAGCTCCATAGGTGACTAGCAGGAGGATGCATTGATGAAATACCATTTTTCTAGGCCTTTGAAAACAGAATTGGTGGATCTCGTTGGAATTTTGACAGTGTCTGCTTATGTTTGCTTTGTATTAATGCCTCTGCAAAATACATGAATCTGTTTTTCCTTGTATTCTGTAGCATTGTCAGACATTTTTAAAATGAGTCTTATCACTGGCATGTCAGGATGGTAGATGGAGAAAAGAGTGGGTAAGTGAGTGAAATCACTCATAGGATTCTATGCTGTTTGGTTTTGTTTACTAAACTTTGCATAGTCTGGCACAAGACCACTAGCAGCTTCAAGTACCTGGTGTTCCTAAAAGATGACCCATCTGAGTACTGATTAGATTCTGTGCTTTATTTACTAAGCTTTGCTTAGTTTAGCACAAGGCCATAAGCTGCTTAGAGTACCTTAGCTTTTCTAAGTGGTCACCCATCTAAGTACTGATCAGCTTTGACTGCTGTACTTTGACGATCAGATAAGAACATGTGGTCTTGGCATGAATTGACCATAGCCTTAACCATCCATTTTTGGTATTCTTCTTTTAATCTTGTGAGTCTCAAGTATAGATTCCATACCAAAAGTTTCATTGTATCTATTGTTCATTTGACCCTGTGCAATGCCTGGTCATCTCAGAAGAACATACACCTGTTGTGATTTGCACACTGGGAATGACGTAAACAAAACAGATGTTTTAGTACTGGTTTTAGTAACACATGGTTTGGTTCCGAATCAGTTGACTAACTAACTTCAAGTAAATAATTTCTGGGATTCTAAGAAATGCAACCTGAAACAAAAAAACAAAAACACAATGGTTCTAGAGTTAAGAACAGAAGGGCAAATACCTGTGCCACACACTCTCCCTGAGAATGGAGAAGGAGCAGATACCCAGGAGGTAATACAACCATCAGGGGATCTACTTGAAAGGAATTCCAAGTTTTTATGTGAAGTTATCAACTCAGTCTGATTAGATCAAGATGTATATCATAGTGTTTCCTTTGTTTGATAAGGATTAAGCCGTTGGGGACAGAGATACAAAATGTGTTACGGTTAGGGTTCTACTGTTCTGTTCAGGTACCCCCCCCCCTGGAATATCCTATTTTGAAAAAGCTGCATAAGTCCCCTAGAATTCTAAATAACTCCTCCACCTGTGAGAAAAATGGAATCATGAATAGACTGAGATAGATAGATGGATAGATAGATATGAACAGAGTGATAGATGAATAGATGGACAGGTATAAACAAACTGATAGGTATGAACATTGATAGATAGATAGATAGATAGATAGATAGATAGATAGATATAAAATATTGATAGATAAATAGATATGAACAAAGACAGATTGATATGAACAGGCTGAGATTGATAGATAGATAGATAGATAGAAACGAACTATGGTAGATAGATAGACAGATATAAACAGATATGAACCAGATAGATAAATATGAAATAGATAAAATGACCAATATTGATATAGATAGATTGGTAGATTGAACATCCTATCCTTGTAGGAACCAAATAGTGTACCATAATTTATGGCTTTGAAAACCTGACATTTCCCAGAAACAGAGGAATAGATTCTTCCATTTTGAAATTTTTAATTTGAGAGCCAACCACAGATACCAATGAGAATATGCAACTATCTCAGCCATAGATGGGTTATAGATAACTGTAGATATAGAATATACATCTCCATCAGAGATTGTGACATACCAGTGATTAGACATTTTTTGTCAAGGTCTTTCATGATACAACAGAGGGCAGTAAGATTTGGATCTTTAGATTTCCCAATGGCAATAGCACAAAGTATACGTCAACCTCCTTAACCAGGATTTGAACCTTGTTTGCCAGTTCTGTGTATCGAGTCGACAGCTTTCACCCCAACCTGCATCTCCTCACTGTCATAGCATTAATATTATAACATGATTATAAAATAAGTAACACTTTTGACCAGAAAAGTAATGGATGTAGAGCAATCTATTTTGTCCTGCTTAGGGATTAAGTACTTGACCTGAAAACCTCCCAGGGGGTATACATTTCCTTTAAAATGTTTTTTTTTGTCAGGGGAGCTCTTCAAAAGTGATTCCATAATTCTCCTATGAGTAATAAAAATGTTGTTCCATCTTTTGTCAGTCTTGACAGAGGTTATCATCATCATTAAACATATATATATATAGAGAGAGAGAGAGAGAAAGAGAGAGAGATAAGTACAGACTCAGAAAACGAAGAATTCATGCACTTATTCAAGACTGATTAATGGAATATCAAATCAAGGTGACTTAAGAAAGGACTTTTGCAGCTTCATCCTAATATCATGTCAACTCTTTCACCAGCTGACATATACAAGTGCTTTTATCAAAATTCCCATATTATTCCTATATTGATAATGCAATAAAGAAAAAAAAAGCGTTCTACTTAATTTTCTATTAAAAACCTGCTGAACAGGGACCGTTTTCTTGAGACTAGAAGAAATCTCGGGGTAAGGTTTTTTTAAATCGATGAAAGCCAAGCAGAGAATTTCACTTATGTGAACAGCAGTTTTTCTGTTAATACACGTAAAACGCAAGACTTGAAAGAAAAAAATGAATTATCCGGTTCTTCATATCTTCACACAAATGAGAGAGATGAAAAAAGCAGAAAAAAAAAAAATGAAATTGGCCATTTGATGCAATCATGGTGGACAGAGGACAATGTATGATATATATTCTTACCCTGAGACATTCAGAAAATAAAATTCATACCTTTTGCTGGCGGCAACATCCCTGATGCAAAGATATTGGGAAAAAAAAGAAAAAAAAAAGAGATGAAAAGACTCTCCAAGTCATTCTTCTACTACTCTTAACCCTTTCTTCGATAGAAAACCATTTTGGGCAGCATTTTAGAGTACAGAATCGTTTTACTCCAATTATTCATACGATAGAGTTGTGAATAACACCCAGTAACAAACACTCAATTTTAATTTTTCTTGGGCACTCACACACTCACACACACACACACGTATATATACTCATGAATGTATGTATGAATGTATAGATATGCAGATGTATAAGCACATGAATGTATATATCACTAATATATCTTATGAAGGAGAGAAAAAACCAGACTTTTATATGAAATAAAAAAATTCAGTTCTTACTACAGGACTTACGCACGATAGGATATCCATTGATATACCTATATATATATATACAGATGTGTGTATGTGTGGGGGGGGTCTGCACATATATTTAATTTTCTGATAATATCTGCTCCTCTGCTTATGGTATCACTTCTCTCAGCATATTCAGAATAACTGGAATAATTTTGAATCAACTTATTTTTGGTTTTCTGCTCTTCTTCGGGTTACGTCCAGATTGAATAGGACACAGTGGTTCTAATACAATCAACAAAGCCAGGCAATATCGAGCCTCGTCATTACGTAGATGGGTGACCCTCTGCAATACCAAGTGCCATAAGTAGCTGGGGATCATGTAATGAGTTTCCCATGGCGATTCCATCAATCTTCCGAAAGAGATGACAAATCTCTACACTATATTCAATGACACAAACCAAAGCCCCCCCACAAGCACACGCTTGTCCGCCCCTCCTCCGGACTATCTGACTGGCCTGGCTGCGAGGTTAAAGAAATAAATGATTATTATTCTTGGTTTGACAGGAACCAGTGTGAATGCATTCGAGTGACAATCTTTAATTGGTAATTCTAGGAAGCAGATCAAATATAATGAAGTTCTGTTATGATCAGTCTTTGTACATGGGAGCCCTGCATCATTTTGGTGCCCAATTAGAGCACTTGAAGAACCTAAGTTAACAAGAAACAAATTAATATTGCTTGTATGAACCAATTCTTGTCTTTTTATTAAGTTCTGCTCCTTATAATTACTTAATAAGTCAAGAAATTTTGGTTGTGACTACTTGAGAATCGGTTATGGGTATGAGGTAGCTCTCATGGATTTTCCAAAGTACCATTATTGAACTGAAAAAAGTCTCCTTCGCTTCAGATTAAACAAAGAATTGTTGGAAGCTATTTTTTCACCTCTGTCAATTGGAGGGGGGAGGGGATCCTTTGGCTTGCATTATTAAACATAGTGAAGAAATCAGTCTCATCCATAGGAAGATTAAGATGATCGTCATGGGAGGTTCTAAAAACGATTCCCAACTGCTTACATCACAGGATACTTACAGATGGTCACCCATCTAGTTATTGACTCAGTTCTATGTTGCTCAACTTGGATGATCGTATGAGAACTGGTATTTCCAATATGATTTGGCCGTAAGGATCATTTCAATGCTAGGCAGAACTCACAGATACTACATTCTGATCCTGGGCAGAAGTGCCAATTCATGCATAAATAACCCTGTCATGTTTGATGTGTATTATGCTAGTAATAATAATAAAAATGACAATGATAGGCTGTCTTTCTTCTACAAAAACTGAGAAATCTAGTCTATTTGGACGATACCTTTTATAAAAAAAACAAAGAAAACTTTCATTCAGGAAGATTCTATAAAATTGCATTTTTCTTTTAATTTACGAATTGTGGTGACTGATTCTTAACATTAAAAGAGAGAGAACCTTTCTACCAATAAGAGTGAAGGGGATTGGGAGAGTCTGTCTCAATATATCAGAGAGAAGGAAGAAAAAGAGATTGCTTGAAAATCTTAGTATCAAAAACAAACAGGAAAATGAAAATAATAGGACCTTAGGCATATGAGCCTGGGAAATTATCCCTTGAATTCATGCAAAACTGTAATTCTGGGCAGAAACATATAATATGGAAACATGGAACCTAATCAAAAGATTGACCCTCAAACTGAGAACCATACATTGTGCATATGAGAGAATCATGCTCGACATGGAGAGATCACAAAACAGAACAGTACATTACAAAAAAAGACATGATGATGGTGGAAGATGCAAATACTAGTTTGAATAATTTATAGAATAATAGGAAGTTTGAAAATTCATGTGCAGCCAAACTTTTTTCAAGAAAATTACTTTGATATTACCAAAAAACCAAAGCCACAATTCTATGCATTGACTTGTAACTACTGTACAATTCCTGCATCTCATAAATTCTAATTCTAAAAATGATCTCATCGGTCAGTGCTGAATTTCTTTTAGTTCTCCTCCATTTAGAGCGTCGTTAGTTAGTCTCAGCAAACCTGGAGACTGCTGTGAATAAAGACACATGTACACGCAAAGGTCAGCTCTTTGTGTTGATTGTGATTGAAAATCAAACTGTATTGTGCCTTTTCATTGATAGGCAAGCGAAGCTAAGCCTTGTGGCCTGGCTTGATAGATACCTTTGAAGATTACCTATAAAACCCGCTTGTTGTTTTTTTATTTGGTCAGATCAACTTTTGACACATATGTCATCAAAAGGACTAAAGCAAACTGGAGAATAGTGAGAAAAGAGAGAAGGTTCAAAATTTGTTGTAGAACTCTTCTGTTTGGAGGCACTGCGCAAAACCTTCTGTCCCTTAGGGTAAAGCCAGGAGTCAAAAATTAGTTTTGTTTTATTTGTATACCTCTGCCTACATAGTTTCAAGAGATATACCTATTCACCTGTATATATACATCCGTCAGTACATCTGTCTATTCACACAATATCTCCAGATGTTCTCAGTGAATATCAATGAAATTTTGTGGCATGCATAAAAAGAGGTTAAATAAAAAAAAACACATGATAAAAATGCTAAATTCAAATTTCAAGGGAAGTCGCTCAATATATGTATATATTGTAAGATTTGCATTCTACCTCCAGTTTTTCTAATGTTTTATTTTCATTGAGATTTTACTTATTGTGTGGCATTAGTAGAGGTATGCACGCTCTGAGTGCTCTCTAGTTTGCTTACTGAATTTATTTGTATCCTTCAATGAGTCCATGAAGCTCACTAAACAAGCATAAAACATACAATTAGTAACCATCAACCAAAATTATCAACATAGGTTTCTTCAGTTTTCGAGTGAGTTTGGAACTCTCATCTATTATATAAGTTCATGCTTAAATGTTCCTTTAGCTTGTGTCCAGCAGAGTTCACGTTTGTTTTTTTAAAATTTGGAGATTTCAAACAGATTCTGGAAAGTAAGGTTTGATATTAAACAACTTGTCAAAATTATACCTTGAGTCTGATACTCTGACAGAAGAACCTGCATCGCCATCCAGGTTTGTTGGATAAAAATTTGGTCTGGATTGAAGTTCGAATTTTTATGCTTAACTAATAATAAGTCTCACTAAAACAGTAACTGAGATTCAACAACAGATCTTGTCACATTTAGTCCGCCGTTTTATCCAAGGGCAAGGATTTATAGAATCTTTCCAATCCTTCTGAACCCTCCCCTTTGGATTATTTCTACGCTGGCATTTCCCGTTGTTTCAAGGATTGTTCATAAGGGAAAAGGTGAAATGTCCTCCTTCCACCTAAAATAAATAGTCTATGTGAAACGAAGTTATAGAGAAAGAATTGATTAGGTTAGGAACATCAAAGGCACAATAATACTTACTGGTATTTTGTAAGTTCATCTTAGTATGGCATACAACTTAATTAGAGGTAAGGAGCTGAAAACTCGCCCCGTGGCCTTTGGCCCTAATAAGAGATCATGTATTTGAACTGTGTATTTATTGAATCATACCTGATTTGAAAATCATTATCATCGTGAACTTTCAGATCACCTTTAATTCAGATTTTTTTCCGGCATTTCACTAAACATCGCAAGTACTCACTTCTTATGGAAACCTAGATGTTCTATTGGATTTCCATTTGAAATATAGAAATCGTAAAATCCGAGTACTTAGCAATTTTTTGTGAAATCACCCCCTCGAATCATCGTTTCATATTCTGGGCTGGACTCCTGGATAGATATTATGTTAAACCATGCTCTGGGGACTCATCAGTAACCACCGAAAATTAGCTGTCGGTAGCTCTACCCATTCTTACTGAATTTATTGTAAGATATACAAGGCTTTAACACTGTTATTCTTTCTTATATGTATATCTTATATTTTCCATTCCGAATGACGGGTTTTCTGTAAATATTTCTTCTGCACTTTGACCACCCCAAGCTAGTGTTATCTGTGAGAAGTGAATTATTACCGGGCTTGGGTGGGGTAGGGAGAATAGTCAGTGAGTTATGTCTTCGGCAGCTTGATCCACATAGGCATCAACTTTGACCTCAGCATCTGTCGGCCAGGGAAGTGGACATCCCTCTTCTGGAACCACCGTACCATACTTTATCTACCCCCCCACCTCGACCTGGCCCCCACCTTCCACCCCCTACTGCTGCAGCTTCACAGTCTGTATCACTCCACCCACACGAATCACTGTGTAATACCTCTGCCTTCAGCTACTCTTTTCGCTTTTCAACCGACTGTTCACAGTGCTTTTTCCTGTCAGGGTTGCCGACTCAAATATAGATTTTAGAACTTGCTAAGATTGCCAGAGAAAGAAGCTAAAAAGAAGCTAAGTACAGGCATTCTTCAAAATAGAGCTGTTTGCTATATATATGACGGGTAGATTTCAGACCCCAACATTTTTGCTTAATCTATTGCCCACTTTCCCCAATAAATGCAAATAAAAACAGAATTTCATCAAAGACTTATGACCGAAATATAAATTTCTTTGATTAGTTAGAAATTGACATATAATTACATGGTGTTTTCACACATAATTTCAATTTCACTTACCTAATGTTCGTGAAATCATTTCCTGATTGTGAAAATGTATTTTTGAAAAGTTAGATAAATCAGATAGATTGGAAAGGGGCTAAATTGGAAGCTGAGAGGAGGATCAGGGTTGCCAATTTAGACGTGATTTTCCAATTTTTCAATTCTGAAAGTCACTCTCAAATTGAAAAAAAAAAACCATCTCAATTGGCAACACTGGACTTTGAAACAGGAAAAATAATTAAAAAGTATCTAAATATTGTCAACATTGAGCTTACAGATTTGAAAAAAAAGAAATTGAAAAAAAAAACAAACCTGACAACCCTGAGCTTGATGCAGACTTATAGGATCTAGATTTACTAAAAAGGAGCTAGATCTAGCTGGAAAAGTGCTAAATTGGCAATCCTATTTCTTGTTTGTATGCATTTCCACTGGTCTTTTCACAAATAAACTCCATTTTATTCTCTTTATATCTTGTAAACTCTGATTTCTCTTCTTGTTAGACACAGGATGATAGCTCCAGGGTAACAGTGATTGCCAAAATGTTAGAAGGTTATCATTTCAATCTTCTTTTATTCACAAAGCTCAATGATACTGTGAATCTGAAACCATAAGTTATCTGGGGGAAGAGAAAAAAATATCAGCTATTGAAAGTGGTGCAGTGCTAAAACAAGAAGTGAAGGAATTCAGGGCTGCCTGCCCTCAGACGTTGGGATGGATATCAGTCCCTCCTCCCCGCCTCAATAATTCTCAGAGAAAATTTTTGAAATCTAACCAATTCAAGAGCTGTTTTCAGGCCATAGATGAGTATTTGGACAAATACTGGCTAATCAGTGAATTGTTCAAATAGAGATTTTTGGTAGTATATAGATAGTGTGGAAATGTCAAATATTAACAGAAGGTGTCTTTATTACTGTCAAGGTCATATTTTCAATTACTTCTTTGAAATTACTATGTGCAAGTTGTAAAATAGCGTTTTTTTAATAAATTACTTTGGAGATTCCGTGGAAATAATCTGATGAAATGAATTTGGTAAATTTCCATTTATTTCTGAAGATATTGAACAGGTTATACAAGAAGTTCGAGGGCAACAATAGTCATGACCAGAATTGTATATATCTTTGGTACCTGAGCCTGAAAGAATTGTTAATGAGCTAGTCTCGCAGATCATTTCCTCATAACTATCATCTTCTTCGTCTGTGCTGCACTTGTGGCCTTGTGCAGGAAAGAACTAAGTTTTTGGTGCTTCACTGTAGAATGTTAATTAGCAAACTTGTTTTGCAAACCATTACTATCATGAATTTGATCCTCACTGGGTGCCCCACACTTGTGACCAATGTTCCTTATAATTTCTTCATGGCTGGTGCGGGACCAAAAAGCCTGTGAGCAACTGAGAAAGCAGATTCTGAGGAAATATTTTCACTTTCAAGACAATCGGTTTATTTTTTTTTTGTCTAAGGTTTATAAAACAAACATCATTTACTGATAACAAAAAGTGCATTATGAAAAAATGATTTATTCGTTGAATCGATTTTTTTCTCAATTATTTATTGCTTCTTATTCAAAATCCCATATTTTGTCTCTATTTTATCCAAACACATTATAATCTTTGCACAAATGTACAATCGATAGATGCTACTTAGAGCAAGAACAATACAACAATTGCTTTTTCTCATAGTTTTATAATTGAAACTTTTAAAATTCATGAGTGGCATTAAAATTTTGCTAAAATTTACTCTTGTGCATGGCCACGCAACGGCTGTACAGCTCTGAGGGAACACTGCACGTGACCTTGTGCTAGACAAAAACAACACAGATAAGGGAGGGCTTCAAAAGTTTTAGTTATGTTTTATAGTAACAACATCTCATTTCATTTGAATATTTTAGAAGTGCTGCAACCTGCACATCTTTGATAACCAAAGAGCTACCACCCACCTCTGTATCAATTTTTCTTGCTTTTTGCTGCTTTTTATTGCAAATTAACTCAGGTCACTTTCCCTTTAGCAGTGAGAAAATAAATTAACAGCGCGGATCGGAATAAAGGATAAATCCCTGGTGAGAATCGAAGTCGTGACCTTCTTTCCTGGAGGGTTGCTTGATTAATGCCAAACCAGTCTTACCACTGAGCTAAAGGTTCTAGTGGCAAGAGCAAGTCCTAATCAAATCTATAGAACCTAACTAAAGTATCCCTCAAACTGAGAAGCATCCAATGTGCATGAGAGAATCATTCTCAACATCACATAGAGAGATCACAAGACAGCACATGTATATCAGGGAAAGAATAAGATTTATCGGCATCATAGAATTCATTGGAAAACTCAAATGACAATGGGCTGGATACATTGCAAGAATGGCAGACAATTGAGAGACATTATGATTAACAACACGGATTCCCAGATATCAAATGTGGAAATGAGGCCGGTAAAATATGAGATGGCAAGACAAACTGGACAGGTTCAGAATATTTTGGCTCACAATACCCACAATAGAGAGGTGTGGTGAACCCTAGGGAAGGTGTATGTCCAACAATGGACATTAAAAAACTGATAATCTTTTCTGTGCCATAAATGTTATAAACTGGTAGTTTGGTGATTTACATAACTTCATTTAATCAAATAAATGAATGAATGAATCAGATTTCCAATACTGAATTTGGTATACAATAGAGATATAGACATAGAAGAGACCGGGAACTTATTCTTTATTCTGATCCATGCTCTTAATTTGCTTACGCACTTCTACACCATAAGAGAAACTGGCTCGAGTTTAGTTGCTATAAAAACCAACAAAAATAGAGTTAGAGGTGGATAGTAGCAAAAAATTTATAATAATGATTTACATAACTTCATCTCATAAAATAGGTATATTGGATTACCATAGAGCTCTTTTCTTTCTTTACTTCTCTTTTTGAAACAAACAGGTTTTTGCGAACTTGACTCAAACAGTAAATCAGTTTTAGACTAATTGCTTTCCTGCCATTTTTTACCTTGCACAATTTTCTTTCATTTATTTTTTTCGAGTTCATTCTTGTTTTTTTTTGCATCATTTCCTGCCATCTTTGTTGACTTTTGATCTTGAGATAATATTGCCAAAGGATATGGAAGTCCCTTGTCGGCTGAGCAGGAAGCACTCCACACTTACTATTTAAATAGATAAGTGCCTACCATTCTTGGTGAGAAAATAAACCGATCAAGCATTGACACTTACATTATTTGATCGTTGATAATAACAATTGCAAAATAAGATGATTGGAAAGCCAGGATATTTATTTTTTTGATTTTATATTGATTTGAATAGTTGGAATTACCTGCCCCGTGGGCAGTTATCCTAGGCCATATGGAGCCTATGGTTATAAAATATGGAGCCTGCGGTTGTAAAACCTGGAGTTGGGTAATGATTTGGAGTTAAATGTTTTATGGCCATAGGCTCCAAATAGCTGGTGAATTAAATATGGCCTTCTTTCTAGAAATATTAACAATTAAGATTCGGTTGAAACTTTTTGTGTGTGTCTATCAATTCCTTGATGACAGGTATCTTAATATTTGAATAGAAAATAAATAATTCGATGTTCTTTATAAAGGTAAATAGTAAATAAAATTGATACAATGGGTTTTTGTCAAACATTTATCTTACACAACAAATACTTATTTTTCAACATAATCTCCTTCTTTGTAAAGGCACTGAATTCAGATAT
Source organism: Thysanoteuthis rhombus (assembly GCA_963457665.1). Lineage (NCBI taxonomy): Eukaryota > Metazoa > Mollusca > Cephalopoda > Oegopsida > Thysanoteuthidae > Thysanoteuthis > Thysanoteuthis major. Next base: position 52,905,755 of record OY735198.1, on the reverse strand, counting down.
GTAAATATTGATCATATAAATCAAACATTATACAATGAAAATTTCAGGTCAAAATTCAGCAAATAACTACAAGCTAAAGCCATGGATTCCCCCCTGTATATGTTTCAGCAGATGACAAAGTGAGACACAGGACCTTGCTCAAGAACTGTGGAAAACTGTATTAAATATAGATGTGCTCATTATTGATTAAGCACTAGAAATATTTCCAAACTCTCAAAGATGAATTAAGAGGATAGTGACATGGGGGTCCGCTGCCACTTTTCCATGGTGGGGTCAGAAGGATATACTTACAGCGCGGGATGGGGGATGAATATATTCAGAATATATCTTAATTCTGTGCCCAGTGAATAATCATACAATCTTTTTATATTTGTATAGGTACTTTAAGTTGAGATTGCGTAAAAAAATTATCATTGACTCTAAGGTTCTGACTTTTGAACCCCTTTGTACAATGTAAGAGAGAAAATGGATGCCTATGGGTGCTGATTAGAACCCTGTTAGTCAGCAAGAATTCGAGAAGAGAATTGAGGAAACTTATTTGATCTGCAGCAATAACTACCAGACGTTTCTAGAATGAAAATATAAGTAATCCTATATATCATTCTACTTTTGTTCTTACATAAGGCTGACCATAGGGTTCCTGGCACCCCAATCAAGCTAAACTTCAAAGCCTGACTGATTCATTGGTCATGAGAATTGTTTCTCTTACATTCACCACAACAGAAGGAATATAACTGTCAAATATTTCCGAAAAATTTGACTTCACACCAGAGAATTTTCTTGTTTTGACTTTATTCTGTTTCATAATTTTTTCACATTCTCATTTTTTTCTATTTGAATTTGAAAAGCCAAACTGTGTAGCACACATTACAGGCACCCCCCTAGTGACTGCCGATGTTGCTGGTACCAAGGGCCAACCATGGCAATTGTTGTGCTTCCTGATTATTATTCATCTTATTTGTCAGGCTACAGACCTATTGACCTACCCCATATGTAAAAATTTGTATGTCTGAGTATATGTGTTGGTTTGTCGAGATATGTTAGCATTATTGCTTCAAATCTTTGCCACAAGGGAAATTATTACAATAACCTCGCAAGTAGATAAAACTATCATTAAATTTAGCAAAATTGGTCAGTAGGGGAATCTTTACAATAAAAGAATAATTCCAACTGAAGAAATAAGTTGGATGGTAAGATACAAGACTGGGGAAGAAGAAATCTGGATGTTGGCTGGGGTATTTAGATAAGAACCAGAAGGGTTATTTGAACGGCTTTTTTCTGGTTTCATTTTTTTATGAGTTCATTACTTTTCATTGTCATTTCTGTTGTTGAGGGATGAGAAAGAAATTTTGTAACTGTTGACCAAAACTTTCAGCATCAACATAAATTTCTTCAGTTTTCAAGTGGGTCCAGGTGACTGGCTGGCTGGTTGGCTGGCTGGCTGGTTATGTATATGTCAAGCATACAGCCTGCACTAATGGAGCTAGAGGGTTGAAAATTTCAACATTCACTTTTTATCAAGTCTAGACAGAAAGTTTTTTCTGTTTTTTGAACATCCACCCCAAGATTCAAATAACAATCTAAATTTATGCTCAATTGATCTCTTAGTTTACCTCGAGCAGCATTCCTGCTTGCTTTTTGAAAATTTAAACTTATTCCTTGATGACCCCTTTCTCCAATTTTTTTTTTATTGATCACTCTCAACATAGCATGCTACCAATAGCTGTTGATCAGATAACTGTTTCTACTGAAGCTCTGACCAGACCTGTTTTGTTTTTTCCTTTTATTTTTTGATTTCTTTTATTTCTTTATATTGTTGCCATAGGATGATGAGAATGAATTTTTTCTTTTGTTTTTTGAACCCCAATTCTTCTGAGAAGGCCTAGAATAGAAGCGATCGCATTCTTTGCTTTGCTGTAATGTTTCAGTGTTTATGAATACAGGAATCTTTTGAAGTTTTGGAGAATTAGATGAATATGAATAAAATGAAATGGGTCTACTGTGGTGGACTAAGCTCAGCTTATCAAATTCTCAGTTATGGAGTATGCCCTGCTATTTGATATATATATATATATATATATATATTTATATTTATATCGGTAATTTGACAATTGAAAGGTGGAGAGAAATTTAAGAGAAAAGTTTTTATCATGATGTGAGTCCTCCCTTCACTTTTGACTCCTTAAGTCCAAAATTACTAGAGTCCCTAAAGAAGGAAACAGTCTCCCTTATCTTTGACCCCTTCAAGGGGAAAAGTTTCCCTACCCTTTTGACCCTTGAAGCTTGAAGAAGTCCCTATAAAGAAGAGAAAAACTCTCCTGTTCTTTTTTGAACCTTTAAAATGGGGAAAGTTCTCTCTTTGCTTTTGACACCTTATTATTTGAACAGGAAGTCTCCAATCACTGTTGACCTTTTGTGGGTGGGGATGTATTTTGCCTTCACTCTTGTTCCATCAATGAGATATATATGAACATATGAAACACAAAGATATGTATATTGGTAGAAAGCAGGTTCCACTGTGGCATTGTAGTTTCATTATAGATTGAACACCCCTTCTAAAACACTTTAAAAAATTATCTCTGAAAAAAATCCTATTTTAACCCCCCACCCCTGGTACTTTGAGTATGCATGCCAAATTTTGTTTGGCTGAGCCCATATCTAGATATGTTTTTCATTGTGTGATTGACAATCAGGCACTTCTCACTTATATATAAGAGAATGTACAAGATATATACATATATGAAAAAATATATATGCATATACATACATACATACATACATATATATATATAAATATATATATATATATATATATATATATATATATATATATATATATATATATGGAGAGAAGGAGGGGTTTAGAGAGAGGGAGTGAGTTCAAGAGTTTGAGAAAAAGTCAAAGAGAGAGAAGAGATGGAATGAGGAGAGTTAGAGAAGAGATAAATTGTTGACTGTCATCAAATACATCCATAAATTGTAGATCATATGGTTACGGAAATGAAACGTGATAATGTTGGTATGATAAAAAGTTCTGGTAAAAATGTCACAGGCTAGAAAGAAGGCCCAGGATACACTCACAGGTTAGGGCAGGCCCACATTTATAGTTCTATGACAAGCAGTTACCCTTTTGGACTTAAACATCCACCCAAAGTAACGAAAGTCTCCGAAAGAGATAGATGATAGAATTTGAACAATGGAACCTCAACTGTATTTGCTTGAGAGTAATGTAAATATAATGTGATGACAACTTTTTGTAGCTAAAAATCAGTAGTATATTTAATCCTGAATAATGCCATAGTTAATTATATTTTTGAGAAACGATGAAATAATGCTGCAAATTTAAAATAAAAAAACAGCACACAAATGAAATTTTAAAATAGATAGTGTAAAAAGTTGTGACAATTTAAACAAAAATATAGCCATATAATGAGCTTATATGCAAATTTTCTGTCTGTTCCTTTGTTGCTGATTCATCTCATTGGTTAATTTAACTTCCTGTTACATAATGGATTACATCAAAAAAAAACTCTCAAGATTTAAAACGTCTGATCACACATTAAAGTAGCTTGAGTTGAGTTACCCAAAAGCTTAATGCTCCTTTGTGCTGACTCATTTAAGAACAACCTTATCATTTTGGATGGGTGATATTCAAGTAATCATAATAATTTACATTAAAAAATTTTCAAAAATTTTTCTTTGAAATACACTCTCACCAAAAATCAACTAATTAATGGATTTGGAAAAAAAAAGATTTTAGCTCTTATTTGATAATGGGCAAAATTTTATATATATATATATATATATATATATATATATATATAAACATGCATTGTTAAAAGTAAGACAAACTCTGTCTATTCAATTCTTTTGACAATATTTTCTAGTTTGTAAACAAACCTATTATTAATGCCATTGAAGTTTTCTTTAAAAAGGTTCCAAACTTGATAGTTCTAAATCTATTGATCATCGTTGGTCACTATCAAGAAGATGTGACAGTGGTATTTGAAGAGTAATTAGTATCATTTTTTGTTATATTTGTATGTTTATATGTGTTGATCTTTTTTGTTCTTTTCAACTAGCATAATCATAAATAAATATGTTTGAATGTGTAACTAACACCAATGCAGCATTCTGACAATGTCATCTATGCATCATATATATATATATATACATATATATATATATATATATATATATATATATATATATATACATATATATATATATATACATATATATATATATGGTACATTTTAATACACACTCACACAGCACACACCACTGATGATGGGAAGAATCCTGAAACATGTATGGACTATTGACTTATAAGGATTAATAAACCTTACCACCAAACACTTCACTCCCGAGTCTGTCTCACTCTCTAAAGTACACATTATATATATATATATATATATATGTATATATATATATATATATATATATATATATATATATATATATGTATATCATATATATATATATATATCATATATATATATATATATATATATATATATATATATATGTATAAAGCTTTATAGCTTTAAACATCAAATATATGAAAAGAATTTGATTAAGCATTTCAATGGGTTTTATGTTAGATATTATGGTATTATGTATGCAACTTTGTTTGTTGGGATTGTCAGTTATTCACCATTTAACTCTTTCTAGGTTTTTAAAACAAAACAGTTATACAAGCATGGCTCCCCAGCAGTGTCAATCAGACACCCCCCCTTGAAATATATATATATATATATATATATTATCAAGAAATAGATAAATACATATGTATGTATGGATGTATATCATGATAATGATATACATCATTAATGATCATCATCAGCCTTTTAGTGTTCATCAATCAGACATAGACCTTCCCAAAGATTCGCCAGATCTCACTATCATGGGCATTATGGAGCCAGAATTTTCTGGACTTGTCTAGCTCGTCATGTCATCTTACTTTCTCTTGGACATGATTTTGCATATGATCTATGTACTGTGTTATCTTGTGATCTCTCCACATGAGGTTTAGCATGATTCTCTCCTGCGCATGTTGCATGTTTCCCAGTTTGAGGTTCAATCTTCTGGTTAGATTCCATGTTCCTGCTCCGTATGTGACTATCAAGAGGATGCATTTGTTGCATACCCTACTTCTTACAACTAGCGGGATTTTCTTGTTCTTGAAAGTCGAGCTTGCTCTTCTGGAAGCTTGCCAACCTGATGTGATTCTTTGCCTTATTTCTTCTTCTTTTGAGGATTTCATGGAGATTCTTTGTCCGAGGCAGATTTGGTGGTCTACTCTCTTCAGCTCTGCATTTTCAAGTCTGATCAATGTCATTTTCTTATGTTTTGTTTTTTGTTTGTTTTTGTTTAACACATACCTTGATATTGTGCAACTATGCATAAATTTTCTCTCTATATATACATATATATACTAGCTGAATACCCATTCCATATCCATTTTGTAAGGCATACCAAATTTGGTCAGGCTGCGCCTATGTTTAAGTACTTTTCATAGCATGGTAGAGAAACACACAGACAAACACACTAACGCCTCTCAGTTATATATATATATATATATATATACTGGTGTGCATAATACATTTGGTAAAAATAAATGCTAGTGTTTTTGTGAAGTTTGAGCAATTTCTCCTAATTTTCTTCCTTTCTTTAATACTGAATAATTCACTCCTCCAAAGCTGTTGATAGTAAATAAATATTTAGGTTTTGTCAATCTCATCTGAGATTCTATCAAAAAAGTGACTGAACTCGTTTAAGTCGATGTACCTCTTGTTCAAGTTGGTGTGTAGGAGATACCAGAAAAAAATATAAATTCTATCTTACTTTATTATGACAGAGAAACAAAGAAACAAAGATAAAAAAAAGTCACACTGTTCTTTATATAGATAGATATAAATATATCTATGTCAGTGTATTTATATGTAAAAAAAAAAACAAGCATATTAAATTTGAGCAGGAGGAAAGGAAAGTCAAAATTAGAGTGTGGCATTACAATTTTTGCTTTTTAATCTCCAAGATATAATCATCGTCTTCCTGCTTTTGTGCAGAATTCATGTTGGCTTGTAGACATGCATGTAAGTAATTGTGTTTGGACATCTAAATAAGAAATGACACCTTCCTTCCAAGCAGTCCTCACCCCATCGACAGTCCAAGAATGACTCACTCTGTGTGCGTATAAGCATCTGAGTGCATCATCTCTGCACCCACAACCCTTCTTTTCATCTTCCGCCCACCCTCTTTTTACAACTGTTTATATTCCTCTCCATTTACACCTTATTCTTCATCCTCTTCTTCTTCACTTCCTTCCTTTCTTTCTTTTCAGCATTAGCCTTCTTTTCATTATTCCTCTTCTTTTTATGTTATTTTCTTTTTCTTATCCTTCTTTTCATTCTTCTCCTTTATTTCATTCTCTTTCTTCTAATTTTTCTTTTCATTCTTCTTCCCTGTTTAATTCTTCTTCTTCTTCTTCTCCTTATCCTTCTTTTATTCTTCTTCATTATTCCATTCTTCTTCTTTTCATTCATTTTCTTTATTTCATTCTTGTCCTTATCTTTCTTTTCTTCTTCTTTATATCATTCTTTTTTTTCTACTTCTTTATTCATTTCTTCTTTTCCTTTACATTCATTTTCTTCATTTCATTCTTCTACATTTCATTCTTCTTCATTTCATTCTTCTTCATTTCATTCTTCTTCTTCTTCTATGCCTTCTTCTTTTTCTTTATTTCATTCTTCTTCATTTTCTTCTTTTTTCTTTCCATTCTTCTTCTCTATTTCATTCTTCTTCTTCCCCTTCTCTTCCATTTTCTTCCTCTCTTTCCACCTGAAACCCTCTCCTTATTCTTATCCTTTTTCTCCTTCCACCTGAAGAATCCCCCTTCATCATCCCCTTGTACTTCTTTTTCTCCAACTCTAAAACTAGCATTTTTATAATTATATTATTCATCCTTACTCATTCTCCTTCTCTACAATTCACATTCAAGTCTCCCCCTCTTTGACAGGCACTCTTTTTCTCTCACTCTCTCCCCCCCAACCCCTAAATTATCCTTCTTTTCCTTTTCCCTTTCTCTCATAACTGCCCTTCCCCCTTACTTTCTCTATCTTTTCCAGAAAAGCTTCATGAATAGTGTTGGAGGGTGCCTAACACGGAGACAAGCCCTATGTCCTATCCTTGAGGTGCCAAATCTCTAGCTCTGCCCCTGTATCTCATCTTTTCATTCCTCTCTCTTTCTCAATCATTTGTTGCCTCCTCCTCCCATCTCTTCTCTTGTACACTTCTCTCTTACCTCCTTCATTCCTCTTGTATACCCTCTCTTCTTCTCTTTTAACCCTTCTCATATACATTTCTTTTTCCTTCCCTATTTCTCAGCATGAATCAAACCAAACCGAACCAAACCAAATAGAACCAAACCGAACCAAACCTCAACCTTTTATACTTCCAACTCTCAACTCATTCATCCTTTCTTTCCTTTCATCTTTATCCTCCTTCTTCTTCTTCTTCACAAATAAATTTTCTCTTTCCACCCTCATTCATATCACAACGAACCCCACCCAACCGAAGAAAAAAAAAAGGAGAAAAGAAGGGAGAGAATATAAAGCCACTAATCTGTTTTTCTTGAATTAGTCCCAACAGATCTGATCAGCCTGGATAGATGATGGAAGCAGGGGTCAGGAATATTTTTGTTATGAAGTTAATGGGAATAGGAATATAGCCTTGCCTCGGCTGCATTCTAAATTAGTATTTGCACATGGCTGTGTTGTTATTTGATAGTAGGCACGTCCGTTATTGTGAGCATGCACTTTTCATCCCCACCCGCCTTTCCGTCTGAATTTTTTATGCGCCACGGCCAGGCCTAATGGACATTTGCAAGCCCGGAGCTCACATTGTTGCTTTTGGTGTGAAGAGCAGAGTTTTGTAACACCGGAAGATTTGACTGCTTGAGGCAGAGTTGGGGGGGGGTCGGTGGCGGAATTATGGCAATTTTTCAACATCCCTCAGGCCCCCTAAAAGCTTTACTAATAATAGTTCACCCACTGCATTTCTACTGACATCATATCTTGCTAGATGTTGGAGGGATTTCATCAAGGAACCAAGCCCTCCCCCGTCACTGGGCCCCCAAATCTTTAGCTATAAACTCTGTTAGAGGCATTTTTGCTTATGACCATTCCAGCGTTGGTCTGCGAGCGGGGTTGCTAGATTTGGTAACAAATTCGAATGCCATGGGTTACCAAGTTTTTCATTTTGCTTCTTGAGAATTTAGGGATACTTTGAAGATCGTCTAGGCTAACTCAGGCAGCTAATGAGAGTGAAAAGTCTAAGATTGAATATGTATGCATTCATTGTGTAAACACCTTTTGAAAACACATTAATATAACTATTTCTAACATCATATAATCCCTTTTTGCATTTACCACTGTCTTATATTAATCTCTGATTTGATAATTTAGCAATAACTTAATAATCTGTTGAGACGTGGAAGGACTGCACAGCCATAATGCAAAATGCAGCAAATATTGGTAAGTCCTACCATTGTACTCTAATGCATCCTCCCAATAGTCACCCATGGTACAGGGACATGGAAACTAACCAAAAGATTGACCCTAAAACTGAAAACCGTGCAACATAGATTTGAGGGAATCATGCTCAACCTCACATGGAGAGATTATACGACAGCACATTATATTAGAGTGAAGACAGGAGTCCAAGATATCATAGAAACCATTAGAAAACCAAAAGGCAATGGGCAAGACATGTTGCAAGACAACCACTGGACATCATGACTCACAACATGGATCCCCAGAGAGCGTATGTGAAATTGTGGTCGAAAGAAAGTAAGATGGGGTGACTAGCTTGACTAATTCAGAGAATAATGGCTTGGTGATGCCCATCATAAAGAGGTCTGGAGAATCTTGGGGAAGATCTATGTCCAATGAAGGATGCTAAAGGGAGTTGTAGTAGTAGTAGTAGTAGTAGTAGTAGTAGTAGTAGTAGTAGTAGTAGTATCATCATCATCATCATCATCATCATCAATAAAACCATCAAAATCATGTATGTATGAAATGTATCCTATGCATAAAAATATATCAATTTGAATTGCATATGAATTGGTAAAAAAAATCTTGGGCTTCTTTCATGACAAAAAATTTGCTACTTATAATTATTCAGCATGGTACTTTTAACGATTCAGATCTGGTAACCTTGACTGAGAGTAGGAGGATTAGAGCTCATTTTGTTATGTTATTTGTGCTCGGCTAGGATTGACCAGCACAACAGAAATTTGTTATGTTTTCTTTTCAGTAGCCAGAGCAGCAGACTGGTAACAGAGGGGGTGGGCTAGCATTATAGATGCTAAGGTTGCTGATGTTAATTTTCACAAAAATGAAGTTTATTGCAAAAATAAAGGCTATAGGATACATGCCAGATTCATTATCTTAACGTATGGACAAATTTATAAACTCTGAATCAGGAATTTCCCTACATAAGCACCAGAAACAACAAAAAATGGCAAATACTCAAGAATTCTCACTAACAGTAGCGTATCTGCATTTTATGTTCATGTCGTTGGTCAATCTCAGTTATATATGAATAGACGCAAAAGTTACAGGCTTTCAAATTTACTAAGTGCACAAAATCTTGGCACCCTTGAAAATAATGTGAATGCCAAAGTTTAAATAACATGGCATTCAAATTTCAATGAGTAGTGACCTACTGGAGAGCATGTATATGCTGATCTGAGAACTCTAGGTCAAGAAACACTTATGAAAAGTTAAATGCTTCAAAGATGTAAAGACCTTTGTTACGTAACAAACAAGTTCCCTGTGAAAAGTATCTCTGCAAAGAATCTGTTGTTGTTGCTAGATATTTTGGCTTATAAAAGGTTTCATTGGATTGCTCCTCTCAGGTAGCAGTGGAAACCTGCATAGGTAATATATATATATATATATATATATATATATATATATATATATATATATATATATATATATATATATATATATATATTTGTGCATGAGTTCCTGGCTCTCACACTTGATACATATTTTTTTTTAAATAGGAAAGTTACTTTCTCAGCCTATAGTCCCAGATCTACCTAACTGTTTTTCTTTTGGTATTTTTTTTTTCTTACTAATGGACCAATTTTATTAATCACAGTTGTTGGACTGAACAGCACACGTTGAATTCTCATCTCTGTTAATGTCTCCAACATATCACTCTGTACTCTAGCATCAAGATTCTGTTTCACCCCCCCCCTTTCCTCGCCTGTCATTTTCCTCCTCTCTCCCTTCAATTCCATATATGTTGACATTTGACAAGAATTTCACTGACCCGGCGCTGATGCAATCTAAGGAACTCTACTTAAAAGTGTTGCAACGGAAGATGGAAGGAAAGAAAGAAAGAAAGAAAGAAAGAAAGAAAGAAAGAAAGAAAAAAAAAGAAAAGAAAAGAAAGCGAGAAAGAATAGTGAGGAAGATCAGGTGGGTGACACTCTCCCCCCACTTCCTCTTTTTTTCCCCTTTTCCTCACCTACCTCCCCACCAACCTTCCTACCTACTGATCCAGCGTGAAACTTTTTTCTTTGATTTTTCTTTTCCTTCCTTTGTCCTTCATTTGGCTTCACTTCTCCGTCATTTGATTTCCTCTTTCTTGTTTTGGGGTTGTTTTTTTTTTGTTGGTTTTTTTTTTTCGCGTGGTCTTTTTTCTTTTTCTTTTTTTCCTATTTCTTGCGACTTTTCCTCTTAAAATAGTCGGGTTGACATTTTTACTTCGCAGAACCCAGGCAGGCACTTTGTCAAGTGTCCTCCTTCTGTGGGTGACACTCTTAAGAGAAGGTGGAAATTGGGAATGACTACTATTAACTGATAATATTATCAATAACAATGCTACTAAAATTACAACTTCTACTACTACAAATAATAAGAAAATAATAATCATCATCATAATCATCATCATCGCATATGATAATTAGCAACGTGTGTTTGTACAATGTCTCACTAAGGGATGTAACTGACGTATTAAATATAATTTTATGTCCTGATGACGTTATAAAAATGCCGAAATCCAAGAACAATAGAAAAAAATATCAAAAGTTATAAAAACAAAAAATGATAAAAAATTGTTTGCAGTCAACAGAACGCTACAATGCAAATCTCTGTTATCCACGTATATTAGACGTAATGTGTATATCCATATATTTTCATGTATGCCATCATTTTTTATGACGCGGGTATCATGAAAAACTGTCCGACTTAACTCTCACCCAAACTATCAGATTAGGTTTCTTCAGTTTTCACTCCATTCTGCCTATGTATGGGTGCATCAGGAATGTATACAGGCAGCAACGATCAACCTATAAGGTTCAAAAGTTGCATTACTATACCACTAGACTGTCAGAATAGGTTTCTTCAGTTTTCACTCCATTCTGCCTATGTATGGGTGCATCAGGAACATATACAGGCAGAAACGATCAACCTATAAGGCTCAAAAGTTGCATTACTATACCACTCGACCCCTTTTGCAAACATTTTTTTCCTCTAGGTTTTTAGTGTTCAACCTACAGTAGATTTTTCAACTGTTAACCTGGTCACTACTTTATACCCGGTAGGTCTTCTGATGGCACTAATCAGAAAATTTGTATCATTATTCCACAAGTAGTTTTTTTTCTGTTTTGAAAAAGTGATCTTTCTGCTTTTTAGAGCCTTTTTGTCTGGATAAAAACCATACCCAATTTTCCAGGTTTTAAAAGTGTGGAAGCTGTATAGAACATATTTTTCATGCAACAGTCTTGGAAATTTGCATGAGTAGTCTATTGCACACCTTCTGAAAAACGTTTTTTTTTACACTCCCCCATAATCTAAATAAGTTCCTAGTGGCAGTCTAGTGGGGGGGGGTCAGTCTATAATGAAACTTTATGCTTAATTGGTCACTCGTTTGCACCTGGTAGTCTGGAATGGCAACAGGATACACCTTCGTACTCCACTTGACCCATTTTGGAAACTGTTGTTTTTAATTCTTTGAAAGTACATATTTTTTGTTGTTTTGTACAAAAAACACCCAATCTTTCAAGATTATGAAAGTGTGGGGGCTGTACATAACATATTTCCCATGGTGCAGCCTTGAAAATCGGCATTAGTGGTCTATTTGACACCTTCTGAAAACATCTTTTTTTTCTCAATTACTCTTCTATGTAGGTTTTCTGTGGATGGTTCAATCTACAATTGGAGTTTATTCTGAATTGGTCACCTGTTTATGTCCGCTTTTTGTTCTCTTGGAAAATGCCTAAAAATTGTCTTGAGAGATAGAGCAAAAGAAGGATGAAAGCTAAAAGAGAGCAGGCAGAGGAGAATATTTGTACATTTCTTGTTCTTTTACTACATATATATTATATAACATTAGGATTAAAAACACAGATGGGCACTGTTGACTGATAGTGATAAGGGAGAGAATGAGGAGATACAGGTAAAGGGTTCGCAAAAGGATTAAAGAAGAGCAGAGGTATGAGATGATACTTAATCTCACTTGTCAACACCCAGAGGATTCCCATGGCCCCAGCTAGTTGTGATAAGTATACAATATACTCCCTGGTTTATTTCTATTAAAGTAATAGCGGTGCAGCTGACAGGGTGGGGGGTGATTTCAAATCATCCCCAGGCTCCCAATGGAGCGGGGTGGGGTGTCCAAAAAGCTTGCAGTAGTTCAACTACTGCAGTTTATACTAACATTTTACAATAACAAATCTCAATAAATGTTGCAGGGATTCCCTCAAGGGACCAAGCCCCCAAATCTCCTTCTATGTTCCCCCCACCCCCTGTGAAGTAGCATTATTTTTAGCAGTGTACAGGTAAATTGTGTTTATTTTGAAATTAATCTGCACTTTGAGAAAAATGTTCAGGAAAATTTTCTTTCCCCAAATTTGCTATTGGAATTAGAAGCAGGATACATCATCATCATCATCATCATCATCATCATCATCATCATCATCATCATCATCATCATCATCATCATCATCATCCTTTTAGCATCTGTCATTGGACATACAACTTCCCCAAGATTTGCTAAATATCTCTATCATGGGCAGCACTTTCTGAATTTGTCTTTCTGTCGGCTAAAATCTTGCATATAATCTCCGTGGATTCATGTTGTGAGTCATGATGTCCAGCCCATTGCCATTTGTGCTTTTCAATGGTTTCCATGATATCTTGAACTCCTGCCTTTTCTCTGATATACTGTGCTGTCTTATGATCTCTCCATGTGAGAGTGAGCACGATTCTCTCAAGTGCATGTTGCATGGTTCTCAGTTGAAGGGTTAATCTTTTGGTTAGGTTCCATGTTTCATCTCTCTTGGTGACCATTGTTAGGACACATTGGTTGTATACCCTTTTTTTAGGAATTGTGGGATTTTCTTGTTCTTGAAAGTCAAGCTCACTCTACCAAAAGCTTGCAAACCTAGAGTGATTTTTCTCTCGATTTCTCTTGAGAATTTCATGAAAATTCCTTGTCCTAGGTAGATGTACGTATCTACTTTCAGATTCAAAAGAGCCAATAGGATAATAGGATAACATAAATTTGTTGGGTAGGAATTTGATGATTTGCTTGGATAACAAAGCTGTGATACAACATAACACAACACAACTATCTATAACAAATATATAACTATAACACAATGGCTGAATGTGGTTTACATAGAGCAGTGCATTCTTGGCCTTCAATGATTTGAATCTATAGTCTCAATTTAAGGATGCCCGGTCTTGTTTCAATACACAGAGTGCAAAGTTGGCCATTTATATCGAAGACATTATGAAGAGAACAATAACCTTTTGAGAAATATAAAGCTTCCATATTGTTACGAGAGCCATATTGATCTGATAGCAGCTATTTCCAATTCTCAAAAACAGAATGCCACTTTGTTAAATGAAGAACTTACTGCCATGATGCAGAATCAATGTAACCACAACAAAACTCTAAGCACAATTCCAGTCCACTGACAAACCACTGATGAATTGAGTTTCTCAGCCATGATAAATTTCCAAACACAACAGAAAGCCCTGTTCCTTACATATAATGAAATTGATGATGCCTCAAACTCCATTTTCTAAATTCTGGATCCATCAACTGCAGCGACAGCAGTAATAAATATTAATAATGATAATAATAATAATAGTAAGGATAATTGTAACATTTGAGTGAATAGGATATATCTAGAGGAAGAACTTATAATGCAGGATTATTGGACAGGATTTATTCCGTGTACCCAATAGGTCTTGAAAAAGTGAAACATTGTTTTATCATGTTGGCTGGTTCTGCCAATATAAGTGGTAGCGGTGAAAACATCATTGCACCTGGCCTCAATCACTGCTTCAACCGACAATCTCATTACTACTACTACTACTAGAGCAATGACAACAATCATAACAACAACAAAAATATTTATAATAATAATGTAATTAACAGCACTTGACGACTTATGTGGCAAAAGCCCAGCACCAAATGTAATTCAGATATTGTCATATAGCTATACTGTTCCACCTATAATTTACTCCATGTCATGAGATTCTGTAGATACCGACTTGTAGTAGTAGATGTAATTGTCTCAAATTGTCTGAATGTCTTAGATAAAGTATTGACATCGATAATTTTTGACTAGGTGTAAGATAAACTAGTCAAGAATTGATTATGATGATACTTTGTCTGGGAGATCGAGACATATTTTTTTTCAAATTTCTATATTGCTGAAAAGATAAATTATCTTTATACATTAGATATACTGAAGGACATTTCAACTACTTTTGTAAAGTTGAATCTTTAGGCTAAAATCCTCAGTCTAGTCAATCTTTACTCTACAAATTTACTGTATTTGTAGAATGCCAAAGATGTTGTCTAAAAGTATTTAGTAATCAATGTGGAAACCATGTCAGAGTCTTGATAAATTTAATTTTGATTTGAATGATTGCAAAGCCACATCAGGTCTCCGGGGAAGAATTTAGTCCAACCTGAGTTCAGTTTTATCTTAATTGCATTTAAAACAAAACCTTACAATGCATGCACTCCAATTCAGAAAAGGAAAAAAAAAAAAATATGAAAAGAAATGAAAATCAGTGTCTCTCCTCGCAATCTCTCTCTCTCTCTCTCTCTATCTTTCTCTCTCTCTCTCTCTCTCTCTCTCTCTTGGTCTATCTCTTTCTCTTTCCTACTATAAGGAAATTGAATTTGTTGATTTTAATGAACCAAAATGGTGGCATTCTAAGAGAGTGAGAAAAGAGGATCATGGGAAGACCAAAAAGTAATTACATAATGAGGTAAACGTTATACAATTATTTGAAGAAAAAAAGTTAACTTGTTGCAAGAAAAGGAAAATAACAAGATAAAACAAAGAAAATCAATAAATGAAGATAGAAATATATTTGAAAAAATTTCCAAATTAGTAAATTACATTTTAAAAATAATGAAAGCATTCTCGTCTTTCCTATTGTGACAACTTGTTGTTTAGGATTTAGTTTATTTCACAGATGAATGTTTGTTTAAAAACTACAAAAATGTAGATAATTAGAGTATGATTTCCTCAATTATTTATTAGGTGTGTCAAATTTTTTTTTTCTCATTTTATCATTATCATTTTTTCATTTCACACTTCAATTCCTTTCACGAGGACCAAATTAAGAAAAAAATGAGATTTTCTCCTCGTTTCTTTGTTTTAGATATATTTTTCACGATATCATTAGATTTCTGTAAACATTTGCACAAAGATTTAGTAATCTAATTTCAATGAATCCCCAACACTTTTTTTCTTTAATTTTCCATCGTGTACCTGTTATTCCTCAAAAGTGATTTCAGTTTTCAACCTCACTCCTTTGATTCTCATGAGATATTTTGAAGAGCTACACAAAGATTTCATAAAATTTCACATAGATGTTGAATTGATTTGAAGATTCAGTACACACTCAGATCTGATTCTGCTACCATCCATTCTAGGATTGAAGCAATGCACTGTAGTGAACAAAATAAGAGGCTACGGTGGTTTCATCAATCAGTTGTGGTAGGTGTTGCCTCAATACACATTCAAATCCGATTATGCTGTCATCTATTTGAGGATCGTAACATCATGCAACGGTGAATGGAGTGAGGCAATGGTGGTTCCATCTATCAGGTGAGGTAGGTTCTGCTTCAAAGCACTCTGTTGTCCCTTTTTCTATGGGATGAAAACGAAGTGATCTTAAAATTCAATTACCAAGAAGGGAGAGATTTTGTTTGCAATTTAAACTCTATCTAAAAAGATGAAATGATTGTAAATGACATGAAAATAGAGATGGAAATCACAGAATAGGCAGGTGGCCTTTGTGATGGGTTTGTTGATGATTATCCGCTCGCTTTGGAGCTAAGAGAGATGTGTGTCTTTGAACGGATGTAGAGGTTGGTGCTTGAGCACAGGTAATAGCCTGGATCTCAAATGCTGATTTCCCAGGCTGGCCAGCAGGTAAGCTCGATTTAGCATCGATTATCAAGCTTTTGTTTCTTCGATAATCAGGCGAAAATTGTTGCGGTTCGGCAGTGAAGTTTATACTTATCTGTCAATAACAGACATTGCACTTTCAGGATACCATTTATTCCAGTCTTTACTGAATTATCTTGATGAAAAAAAAAACTATGGAAGACTGTAAAAGGTACCCACAGCAGTTATTTGCTCAGAAATATGAAATGTTTGGGTAAGATAAAATTATGAAGCTGCCTGGAATATGGCAGAAGATAATAGAACAAAACGGTAAATATGTTGTTCAGTAAAGCTAATGTCGAAAATTCAAAAAAAAAGTTGTCTTCCATTGTTATATAATAATCCAAATGAAATTTTTTTATGTTACCCAATATACAAGATTCTTTAGCATATATATCTTGCGAGCAATGTCTCCGAATGTTGAATAATGCATGCTGCTCTGCAATTAATTCAATGCTTACCATTTCTGTAAATATTCTTAGAATTGTGGTGAGGAACAGTAAGCATTTTGGCTCTTTTTGAAGAGATATCGATTCTTTAGCTTGCTGAGTTAGGTTTAGTAGGTCTTTGTTGAGGAGTTGTATTGTTGGTAATACATAAAAATTGAATTTAATAACATGGATGGATGCATTCCATTTGAATTGATACTTGTAGATTAGCTCTTGTACAGAAAAAAAAAAAGTCAAATGAAAATAAAGTTTTCCCGCTGTATTCACAAATGCACACATACCATCAGAGTATGGAGAATATACCTTTGTATATTTTTTTAGCACTGCCAACAAAGTTGGAAAAGCTATATGTGTGTATTCACTCGTGTCTGTTTTTCTGTCTACACAGACATATCTCCAAAGGTTCTCAATGAATTTCAATGCCATTTTGTGGAAGAGTGGGCAATAGGCTAAGGAATAACTGATTGAATTTTGGGGCGGATCCATGGATAATTGCTTCCCCTATGTGGCATTTATATTTCCACAAAATATTGCCTAAATTTCATGTCTGTCTACACGATATCTCTGAAAGTTCACAGTGAATTTCAACGAGTGACAGAGGATAAGCTAAGGAATAACTGATTAAGTTTATACATATTTCTCCCCTTGACAGAGGTATGTGCTCTCTGAGTCCTTTCTGGTTTTATTATTATATTTGCAGAAACAAAGAATGATCAACACTGTTGACAGTAAAAACATTACATGGATTTAAGAAAGTAATATCTCTCTGAGTTAGCAGACTCTTGTTTTTATTGTTATTCCCGATCCATTATACCCCAGCCTCCCTGGGGCATTGTGAATCAACATAAGATTGAATTATTCAAAGAAGCAACACATTTTTTTCAAGTATTGTTAAATTGCAGATTATGCTGGGTCATGGGTTTTAGAAGAATTGATAAAATTTTTGTGTAGATCCAGGAATTATGTGAGATTTATATATTTTCTCAAATCTTTTTTTCTTTAATTCTGTTTGAATTTCTGAAGAATTATCATTATTATACATTGATTCACTCGGACTAATGTCCTCATCATTGTTGTTATACTTATGATGTTTCGGCCATTGTACAATTTGGTTTTCTTTAGATGTCTTTGGTAATAGGTGATTTTCTTGAAATTTTGAACTGAACCCTTAATTCCATCCATGCAATAAAAACAAGAATGAATAAATAAGTACATAGCATGATACATAGTTATTAGCAGAATTTTGATCCTAAATTTTCACTGTGTAATGTTCACCATGGCATTAAGCGCATTGACATTGAAGGAAATTTTGTTGAAAAAAATTTTGTTGCATAAAGCATATACTTCATTTGACAGTGAACTTATTAATGTACCTGAATATATATGCACTGTAGACCCATTGATATGGAAGTCAGGCTCCATAATTTTTTACTAGAGAGTCTGTGTTGTTCCAATTTTTCCATTTCTACCAACCTTGATTTAAGTCCAGACACCGTTCCCCCAACTTCAAAACCAACCCTAATGATATCGTGTAAAAATGAGGAGAAAACAGACGAGGGTGGGGGCAGGGTGAGGAGAGTTCATCATGAAAATAGAAATGAATATAATAAATTTTTAAAATCATGACACCTCACCAAAAGGTTACATTTTGCCAAAACTTAGATACATACGTAGCAAGTGTCAAGAGTATAAGTTTGTCAACAAGTTTGTTATCTTTTTTAGAGACGGATGAAAGTTAGAGGGTCAATGAGATTTTGTTACCTAAATATTTTTGTATTATCAATTTTCTTTTTATAGTTGGTGTAAGATGATTCAGTAAAGGTTTTTCTATTTTTGTATTTAGCTTTTATTTTGAAAGATAAATTTAACAGCTAGAAAATTGGGGTCCATGTCTGAACCATTATAAATGATTACGCATTATATCAAGCCACAATATAATGGGTCTACAGCATACATATACATATATATATATATATATATATATATATATATATATATAGAGAGAGAGAGAGAGAGAGAGAGAGAGAGATGATCAAATAGATAGATTGATATGAACACAGACATGAACAGACTGATAGATAGATGGATGGATAGATAAATATGAACCGAGATAGTTATATAGACAGAAAGATAGGTATGAACAGAGATAGAAAGGTAGATAGATAAATATCAATACTGATAGCTAAATAGATAGCTAGATAGATATGGATATATAGACAGATATGAATATATAGATATCAAAATAGATAGATATGTAGATGGATAGGAACATATAGATATATAGATAGATAGACAAATTGATATGAACAGAGATAGATAATGTACATTGATAGATATAGTTAGATAGATATGAAAAGGGAGATAGAGATGTAAGATGAAGAGATTCCGGGTAAGTGTAGTGAAAAAGCACTGATACAATTGTACCCAGATAACAATGAGGAAATAGCGAATGAATTTGTATACACCTACTTTTCAAATGGAAGGTGAAAAAGAATAACCTGTTAATGTTAATGCAGAAGCACGAAGAACACATGAGGAGAAAAAGAAAGAGAGAGAGAAGAAGAAAACAAATCTAAAAATTGTATGACTGTTGTAACAGAACCATTAACTTAACAATGATTGTCGTTCTTTTCATTATTTTCACTTCTACTTTTTTTCTCTCTTAATTTCATGAAAACCTGCCATCGACGACAACAATGACATAAAAAAAACAAGAGTGGATTTATCTCTTAAATGGTCGACGCCATTTGTTTTACCAACATTTAAAACCCATCGCAGACTTTTTCTTTCTCTCTACTTAAAACATTTTCCCATGACGAAATGTTTGATATCAGTAACCGAAGAGACTTGAGTTGACTAATCAATGTCTATCTTTCTTGTTTGTCTTTTAATCAGACTTGTTTTTTGTTTTTTTTTCTAAGTCTCTTCTTTTCTTTACTTCGTCAATTTCCCTTCCTTGTTTGCTCGTCTTTCTTCTGCCTTTTTCTGGGGTGTACTGGATGGGGTTGCTGCACCCCAATCCTCTGTCTGTCGGCAAATTTCTCTCTGAGCTGCCATATTAGTCATTTTCCGATTAGATCTGGATGTTTTTTCCCCCTCCCATTTGGCCGATGAAAATCTACGATAGTCGATCAAATCTAGTGAAAAAGTTAATGTTCAATTTTTATTAATATTTCTGGAGTTTTAGTGAGTATCAATATTTTAATTGATAATTAGAGAGATGTATTAGATTCATTGAATTTAGCCAATTTTGATGTTTTCTGTCATGAATAACAAATCATACTGAACTGGGCAATATACATATCTTCCTTTATTTGGCCAGCATGTCTAGCTAGAGATTCAGAGGCTTTGCTTCTTGAAGAGCTCCCTCCCACATTCAGTGAGATTTGAGGAAAAAGGAAAATTTATAGTAAATATATACACACTATCACCTAATTGGGGAAAATCAACCAAAATATTTCTTATGCAATTCATATTCATGCAAATATATGCTTGTGATTATATAATATCAATAGAAATTCTAGAGGTGAACTACTATTTATTTTCTGAAGCTTTAGAGGCCCCCTTGTATTTGGGGCCCAGGGGGGCATTTTCAAATACCCATTACACCCCATCCTTCAGCTACTCTGCTTCTCTTTCATTTTGGTTTTCTTTCTTCTTCCTTCCCTGCTCTCATTGATTCACTTTTCTTCCTTCCTCTCTTCTCACTTCAAATTTCAAGTTCTCTCTATTTCTTTCCTTTTTTTTGTTTTTTCCCCTTTTAGTTATGGAAGAAAAATCTTTCTTAGTTTCTGCCTTCATGTGAATCTTTTTAATTCTTTTCTTGCTGGCATTGTCTCCCTTCTGCTCTTCCCCATTTATCTTCCTTCTTTCTTTTCTTTCTTTTCCCCTCCCTCCTGTCTCTCTTCTTCATTAGTCCCCCTTCTTTTCTCTCCTCCCCCTTCTTCTTTTATGCAGCCTCTTTTTCTATTGTTCTCCCTCTCTCTCTCATCACTTACTTACCCCCCCCGTCTCTCTCTCTCTCTCTCTCATACTGTCAGCATAGGTTTATTCAATATTCAAGATGGTCTGACTGGCTATGTATCACGCATACAGGCCTCACCAATGGAGCTAGAGGGCTCAAGATTTAAACATCTACTCCTTACTATGTCTAAAAAAAACGTTATTTTTGTTTTTTGAAAATCCCCTTCTAAGATAAATTTTTAGTGTGGGGGGCTCAATTTGCAATATAAGTTCATGCTAAATTGATCCCTTAGCTTGTGTCCAGCAACATTTATGTTTGTTTTTTTCTAAATCTAGACTTTTGCAGTGATCAATGCCCCAGCAAAATGCAAGAGAAGTAACTTATTCATTGATCATACCTTTCTTACGGCATGCTGCCAAAAAAACATTGCTTATTTGGCTAACCACAAATGTGTTTCTTGATTATTCCCTAACTTCCCTTCTTATCTCCCATACTCAATATCTGCGATTGTTTTATTGTCTAAACACCAGCAGGATTTTCCTTCCACTTTCAGTTGCACAGTGCCATCAACTTCATAATTAATGCCCAAGATAGGAAGGAACAATATATTCAATGTTCAGTCATCATTGTCTCCCCTTGAGTTAATCACTTGATGGCGAAAGAAAGTGATGTGACCAATCTCTCATTACACCAACCACATGGTTAGTTCAAGCTAGTGCGGGGCCCGCGGCATGTGTTATAAAGGCTGCCCTAAATTTAAAAGAAAAATACTCATAGATATTAAAATATAATTTTTCTTTTGCTTGCATAGTAGAGTAATTAACATTTTTTCACTTGCTATACAACCAGATATGGAGAGATCACAAGATTATATCAGAGAGCAGATAGGTGTTGAAGATATCATTAAAACCATTAGAAAGATAAAATTGCAATCAGAAGGACATGTAGTAAGAGAGTCAGACAACCGCAGGACATCACAACTCACAATGTGGATCTCCCAAGATCATATACAAAGTTGTGGCCTACAAAAGTTTACATTTTATTTATGGTATTACTTATTGTATCAGATATTGTCTTCATTTTGATCTTTGGGCAATGGCTGATTTCACCATCATCAGCATCCTTTTAAAATCTGTTGTTTGACATAGGGGTTCCCCAAGATCCACCAATTCTCTCACCCCCTTGTGCCACGGTACCGGTACCTTCAGAATTTCTCCAAATCATCACATTATCTTAATTTTGCTCACAACTTTGCATATGATCTCAGGGATCCACACTGTGAGTCTTCAGGGTCTACAAGGCCCAATCAGAAACAATTTTTGCAGAGCCTTTTGCAGAGTTAACAGTCAAGGTCTATGGAATCTTAGAATTATAAATAAACTTTATATCTTTATGGTGCAATGGGAAGCAATCAAAATGAGCCACTGAAAATTTCACAGAAACATTTTTTTCACGCTCTTCTGTAATTGATTAACATTTTTTAATTCAAGTACAATAAAAAAATAAATCAACATCATTGAATCTTTTAGAATTCAGAAGAAAATTAAAATTGTTGCTGTTCTCTGTAAATCATCTTGTTCATCAGCAATACGGCATTGTGTGTGTTTGACAAGATAAGGATATACGCAAGAGTGGGGCTCCCTCAAGTGCAGGGCCCAAGAGGGAACAATCATCTTAAAGATGGCCCTGTGAGTCGTAATGTCTCACAGTTGTCAGATAGTCATGCAGCATGACCTGTCCATAGCCATTTTATCTTTCTGATAATTTTAATGATATCTCTGACCCCTGTTTGCTTTTTCATATAATCTGAAGAGCTCTCCATGTAATGTCAAGCATGATCCTCTTCTGTGAATGTTATGTAGTTCTTAGTTTGGGATCCAATTTGTTGGTTATATTCCAGGTTTTAACTCTGTGACTCACTATCTAGAGGATGCACAGGTTGTTCACCTTTCTCTTTAAAACCAATGGGATCTTCTTATTCTTGGAGGTCTAGCTTGCCGTGCCACAAGCTCACCAACCAAGGGTAATTCTTTGAATCTGCTACCTGCTTGAATCCCAGAGTTGTTCAAACAATTGATGTCTTCTTTTTTGCTGCCACCAGGGCATTTTGGCCAATGCATTCTACAGCATTTTCCTGGGATGCTAAATACATTTGGCAATTTTGAGATGAGTTACAATCATTCCAAGAGTTGTTTGGACAATTGGTCTCATTCTTTGAGTTGCTTTTGTTGTTATCACAATGTTTCAGTCCATCCATTCTACAGCCTTCTTCAGGTATTCACTTCGTAAGGAATGATAGGAGTGACTCTTTCTCCAGAAAATATAATTTCGTTCTTTGGTCTATTTATACCTATCTATTAATCTATCAACCAATATATCAGAGGCAGCTCATTATATCTATCTATCTATCTATCTATCTATCTATCCATTTATTTATCTATCTATCTATCGATCCATTCATTTTTCTATCTATCTATCTATCTATCTATCTATCCACTTATCTATCTCTCTATCTATCTATACATCCATTTATTTATCTATCTATCTATTACTCTGTCAATCTGTCAATCTATCTATTCATCCATCTATCTATCTATCCATCCATCTATCCATCTATCTATCTATCTATCTGTTGAGGATTTGCTATTTCTTTTACCCAAACATCTTTGACCTGGGCAATAGAAAGGAATTAGACATCACAACCCCACTCTTAATTCAACAAGTAGTCTCCATAAAATAATGATGACACCTTGTCTTGCAAATATCACTGAAATCATCATTTCCAACATACACCAAAGAACAATATCCCTGGCACCACTGTAATACCGTTCTCTCAACCAAAGTTATTCTCAGACACCATTGAAAAAAAAAAGAGAACGGGAAAACTTTACTGGAATTCATAATAGGTCTGGTTAGTCATCCAATAGAACATGATCAACATCTTTTGGCACTATACCATGCTAGGGGTGATCAGTTGATCAAAAGTTGCAACAAGGGTTGATTTATGAATAAGTTACTTTTCTCACCCTTTGTTGGCCAATTATCACTGAAAAAAGTCTGAATTTAAAAAAAAAAAACAAGCATAAATGCTGTCGGAAACAACCTAAGGTCTCGATTTAATGTATATTTACTTTGTAAATTGAATCACCACACACTCACACACACTTGAAAACCCATTTAGAGGGCGGAGAAATTATCCAACAAAAGAAAAAAACGTTCTTGTTTAAATAAAGCATAAATGTTAAAACTTTCAGTTCTTTAGCTTCATTTGTGTGATCTGTACATGTGGCACATACTAAGATAGCTAGATAGCCAGACCAACTTGAAAACTGAGGAAACCTATGTTGATGTTGGCAGATTTGGATGACAGTGTTTAATGGCAGCCAAAATCATAACATTCAGATAAATACTAACTTAGCATGCAAAATTTCACGCTATGAAAAACATTATTTCTCAGCATGGAAGGGGTTCTAGTTCTGATTCAATTGCTGACTTTTGCATTGATACAATCTTCTGATGTTATTAATAGTCTTCAAATACATATATGTGTATATATATATATATATATATATATATATATATATATATATATATAATATATATATATATATATATATATGTATATATATATATATATATATATATATATATATATATATATATATATATTTTTTTTTATTCTGTTTCTTTTTTTTTTTCCTTTGTTCGCTTTCTTCTTTCCTAACTAGCTCTTTTAGATTTTTTTTTCATTTTGCTTTTTTATTTGTTTGATTTCCGTTATTTTTCTCTCTCTTTCTTTTCTTTCTGCTTTACTCCTATCCCTATTCATTAACCGTGTTTTTTCTTCCTATCTTTTTTCTCTCTCTCGTCTATTACGTTTTCTTTCTTTATTCTCTCTTTTCCATAATTTCCTTCATACCTTCTTTCTTTTTTAGATGTGTCACTGTATCTCTACAAGACACCTATACGATACCAAATTTGTTAAATATCAATTTTCTCGGTCGTATCATATTAGATTGATATGAAACTTGGTCCAGAGTTTCAGGGGGAACCATCTTCATCTACTTTTTCCTCTCCTTCATCCTCCTCTTGCTACTACTGCCATAACTAGTTATGCTATTTATTAATTCTATCAGCTGTATCATGTTGGATTGAGATGAAATTTGGTTCCCTCCTTTCAGTGAACCATCCTCATTATTCTCTTCCTCCCACTCTGCCTCCTCCTTCTGCTACTACTATCTTACCTAATTATACTATATATAAATTTTTTCACTTGTATCATGTTAGATTGATATGAAACTTGGTCCAAACCTTTGAGTGAACCGTCCTCATCATCCTCTTTCACCTCCTCCTCCTCTTTCTACTACCATAGATGATGGATGCATCGTTGAACTTATGGTTCTGGTTTCCAAAATGATTTCTTCTTGGTATAGTGTGTGTGTGTGAGTGTCAGAGAAAGCAAGATATAAAATCACCATTAAGATAATGTTCCTGCTCGCATTATTTATAGAATATGACTTGAATTTTGGTCATAAGTGCTATATTGAATAGGAAGAGAAGCCGAGGGGGACAGGGGACCCCAGGAAAGGATGAATCATTGAAGTAGGGTGAAAAAAGAGAAAGACAGCTCTAGTTAGTCACCCAATAGAAACAGTCACATGACCAACGTCTTTATGTGTATATAGAATAAACATTGGAGCTGACTGGTCCAACCGGTTAGATTCCTCGCTTAAACTCTCTTCGACATTCAGTTGGTCACTTTGAAAAACATCCAAAAGTTAAATCGAAATTGTTTTTCCTTTGAATGGATTGAAGTGCGTCTATTTGAAACTGCTTTTCCCCCAACTTGTTTAATTTGATTTGGTTTAATTGTTTCTTTCTTCCTCTTTGTTTTACAGGTAAGTGGTTCACTGTCAGTAATTGTCACGAGTTGACTGATGCCCTGTTGCCACGATTAAGTGGGTCTTTGTTCGACTGATCGACCAACCCAATCAACCCAACTCAACCAATGGTAAATGCTCGTCTTTCTGAAACTCGTTTAATGATTGCATTACCACTTTATGTCTCGTTGTCTCTGATTGCTGACGTAGTGGCTTTGTTTTATTGTCAGAAAAAGGACGTATGATTCCGCAAATCCTCTGCGGTGTAGTGTTATAGGAACGGTATCCCTTCATTTTGCCAGAAGGGAGAACAGCATTCTGGCACTAAATACTAGTAAAATTCCCATTCGAACAATTCACTGATGATAAGTTCTAGTCAAAAGTTAACAATTGACAATAGTTCATTTGAGAAATTCAGGCAACTTATGACTATCGCTACCGCATACAATAACAAGAGAAAAAAGTGAAGGAGTACTCTTCTTGAGATTATAGCTGGTACCGAATTGAAAATATTTTACAATCAAAGACAACATGGAGGAAAGCTAAGGAAAAACAACATCTTGGTTATTTGTTAACAATCAACACATGCATATCCCTCTGGGTGTTTTTTTTTGTTGTGACCGACCAGAAAACAAGGATTTTTTTTTCTCCAATTTATCTTCTGGGCCGTTTGGTTTGTTAGTATACCTAATCAAAAGTGTCCGTCCGTTAAGGAGGTCAATTGGTCTGAGTTTATTACGCAGACAACATAGTTAATTCTGATCTTATCTGCAGATTCACAAAAAAACTGATCAGTTCTTGCAGGGGCAAATGCCATTTCTGCGACCAGCTGTTGAGTCTTCCATCAGCCAATTCTAAACTCTATCAGCTCGTTCATTGATTGGTTTTGCAGGAGAAGAGGGCACCTGTTACCACCCCCCAGGGCAGCTTTTCTCTCCCAAGACCCCGACTGTTGTTTGTCATGGTTCATTATCGATGAGATAGAAGGCTTGTGGTTACTTCGAACCATGACTAATTCTTTCTTTTTTTTTTTTTGCCTCACAGGGAATGGGGCTCGGCGATTGCAAGAATTCAAATTTATGATAAATGTCCATCCCCACAGAATAGATAATGCAATTTTTGACCACTGCCCAGTTGTTTTTATATCGTGTGCGTATGCATGCATGTCAGTTGTTTTTATATCGTATAAACTTGCATACATACATACATACATATATATATATATATATATATATATATATATATATGTATGTATATATATATATTTATTTCAACTTTGGGATTTGGAGAGAAAAAACAGGTGTTCCATTTGTTGTCCAAGCTTACTTGTTTATTGATCAATCAGGTTTTGGGTTTTGTTGAGAGAGAGGATGTGCTTCTTTTTTTTTTCACAGTTTTCCTTTCCGGTGCTGACTAAATTACCAAGGCAATCAGCGTTGGGAAAATACTGCTAATATTTTGATCATCTCAGTTCCAAAAGATACAAGAAATAAGGAAAGAAAAAGTACATAAAATGCGTAAGAAGAAAGAAAATAGAAGAAAGAAAAAAGAAGAAAGTTCCCGGATAAGTGCAAAGACGCATGAAAAAGATAAAAATGGCAAAGATTTTCTCTGATTTTCAGCAATAGTGAAATTATTTTCAGCTTGTATAAGAACTAGTGATATTTGTGGTATTATAACATTAGAGTAATATTTGCAACAGTCTCAATGCTTGTATCTTTGCAAGATGATGGTATTAGGAATCAAATCATTCCAGAAAAATGCAGTTTATTATACAATAAGGGGTTTATATATATATATATATATATATATATATATATATATATATATATATATATATATATATATATATATATATATATATACACGTACACACACACACTTATATATTTATAGATATACATATATTTACTCGCACATGCACATAGAAAAATAAAACATGTATATGAATGCATATGAACAGATATATATATATGTGTGTATATGTATATATATATATATATATATATATATATATATATATAAAATAACAGAATAGTATTCCATCATATTTATGTATGTATATATAAATACATATGTATAAATACATTTTGGTTCTATACACACACATACACACAAATATAAACATATGTATATATATGTGTGTGTATATATATATATATATATATATATATATATATATATATATATATACTGAAAATTTGGGTGTGAAATCACCAAACATGTGTTTCTTAGTGGTAGTATGTTTTTTATCAATTATATATATATATATATATATATATAGATAGATGCGTTTATCCGTATCTACATTCAAATAATGAACACACACTTGCATACGTCTCAACATTCATGTAAAAAAATCTTTTTTTGTGTTCATATATGTATATGCTGAAATGTACATATATGAATATGAAGAAAGATTTTTTCACATGTTTATATAATGCTCATGTATGTAAAAATTTATATAGCTACATTTTTGAACACATATTTTTGTATATACATATATGAGTACACAACTTCTTATATATACATACATGTACATGTATATGCATACACAGGTATATGCATTTCAACATTTACTCAAATATATATGTTCACATGTTTGTACGTATATATATATATACATATATATATATATATATATATATATATTCGCACTTCTCCACCCCCAAATTGTTTTACCACTGGCTGAGAGTCAGGAAAGCAGAAACAAGATAAAATTGTAGTTGAATCATTGTTGAGTAAAATACCTGAATGTACTGAACCATCATTTTAGGCAGAATCATGGTGTCTGTCTCCTTCAGCACCTTCTTCTGTCTCTTGCCTCTAACTGCATCAGTATGCCAGAACTCACAGAACATCACCAGACGCTGATGCCAGCATCAAGTTGCGTTGGATTTTTTTACTCAAACCGTTTGCTTTCGGAATTCATTCAATGACCTGATAACCGTGCCATTTGTTAATCATGAAATCCGCCTCACCGGCAAGATTTTCAGCTAGTTCCTATGTAAGGCCTAAATGGAGCCTCTGGTTCCAAAAAGGTATCATGGACTTTGAACTAAAATGTTTATTGTATTATGCCTAATTTAAAAATCCTCTCTTTCACAAACACTTGGATCGCAGTAGATTTGGACATCTGGAAGGATGTCACAATAGACATGTGAATTTCACAAAAGATGGATAAATTATAGTAAAATATATAGATAGATGGAAATCTAATTATTACCATGCATTTGAGCATGAACACAGATCCCGTAATATTATTTATTATTCCAAAAAATCCCAAAACTTTCCCCTAGGTCCTTTTAGTATGCCAAACTTGGTTAATTTACGCCCATGTTTAGTTGATTTCCATAGTTTACGAGACGAACAGAATTATCATAAAATATCTCTTTATAAAATTTGTAAAGACTGTCTTTCATCCTGTACTGAGGTTTTCTTATTTGTTTTTTTTGCATCAATATCGACTAGCTTCCCGATGATTTTGAGGATTATTCAAAGAACTCATAATCATACTCATTGCAAATCATGAAATAAGTAACTTTTAACTATTATGGTATGTGAATGACAAGATATTTTTTTTAGATATCTGGCAAAGGGACTAAATACAGGAGGAAATAGATTCAAGCCTTCTCCAAGGGCATTAGTACGGAGTGAACATAAGCAATTTAAGCTGGTATTCCAATTCGGCTTTTCAAAATCTATTTTTCATGCTGGGAACCTTTACGTCATATGATGTATGATAAATCTACGGTATAATAATGAATGATGTAATAGTATTATAAGTAAAATCTGGTAGAAAATTTTTCTTGAATAAAAAATATCTAAATAGAACACTGCATCCAATAGATGGTATTATGTTATTTCCTGGACATGCCCTCCATGTACATCACCAAATCTTCATTCAGAATGATTTTTTTATTCTTTTTTTTAAAATTATCCAAAAGCCTGCAAATTGGGAACATCCTCCTTTTTGAACATTCAGATATGGCAGCCCTGCAGCAATAGCTCTGAAATCCCACGCCTACTCGAATGACAGAGAGAGAGAGAGAGAGAGAGAGGGGGAGAGAGAGAGAGAGAACTGGAAAGAAGAGAGGAGAGGAAGACCAAAAAGAACAAAAGAAAAAAAAGAAAAATGTTACATGATAAAATGTTGGAACTTTCTTTCTATGGTATCTGGCCACATGCACGGTCAGCAAAATGACATTGGAAAAGTAGGCTGCTAATTAAAACCGATGGATGGGATGTAAAGATTGCCGTAGGAAAAAAATATAATAAGCGATCCATCCGGAGTAATTTTGATCCATACGCTCAAAGCAAAATCATAGTGGATTCATGCAGACTCAAACACGCACAGAAGACTAACCAACCTTTCTCTCGATTCAGCTACACTTTCTCAGTCTACAAGTACGAGACCATTTGTCCATCCTCCAGAAAACAGGAATTACCGGAAAAATGGCTATTTTTTTAAAACTAGTTACTTTTTAATCTTGCAGGCTTCATAGAAGTTTGGTATCCAGATGCTTTGTAGGGTTTGCACTTTTATTGCAGAAAGAATAAAGAAAAATTATGACGATGATTCAAAACATTTTTGTCGGCAATTTTTTTTTTTTCAAGAACCTGATCACTACATCCCCAGAAATTACTGACTGAATTTTCTCCAATGAACTTGGTGTATTTTTTGCTGAAGATATTTCCCGGTGATTCTTTCACCGAATTTCAAAGTGCCTCTTGAATTTCAACACATCATGAACACAGCCCACAAGAAATATCAGAATGCTGTGAATGCAATTCCTTAAATGCAAAGCAATTTCTTGAAAGAAAAAAAAAAAATTTTATTGGCTCCAAAGCTTCAGAACTGTGATATTAGAGAAAGTATTCATACAGGACTTATCGTGGATGATTGGGAGGATAAGAGTAGAGAAAGAAAGGCATTTTATTTCTGGTTTGAAATCTGGGCTTTTCTCAACCTAGAAGCTCAGATCTTGTGCCCTTCATTTCTATGCTCAAGCCACTCAACCACACCCACAAGAGAAAATTCTCCAGAAACTTTAGGTTAAAGTAATGGGATATAGTATTTAGTACAAGACAGACTGCAGGAGAGAAAGGGTTCCTTTTGTTTGTCTCGTCAGCTCCTGCAGCCAGCCTTATTCCTCTTGCTGACCCTTCTCATGGGTATGAGCAAACATGAGAGACATCTCACCAATAACAGCCTTGTTCTACTCCTTCTTAATAGCCCTAGCTTCACCTCTAAGCTAAGCCAACAAAGTGAAGGAATCCCGCTGAGTCAGCCAGCCAACTCCTGAGATTCAAAGTGGATAAAATATTATGAGTCTGTCTATGATGAGTTAAGTCTTGACAGTCTTCAAGTATTCAGGGTCTCTGGAGACTGACTTTGCATTGGCCCCCCGCAGCAAGAGAACTGGGCCACTAGTTTTGGTGTTCTCTCTTTTCCCAAAGAGCTTTGTTAATCATTAACTTGAAATAAAAAGGCTGACCTTTTAAGTCATCTTTGTAAATCTTTGGGCTCTTGGCATGTGTTTCTATAGACATAAGAATCCTGAACATGATTATGAATATTTACTTATCTTAGCTTAGTAAAACATAAAGCCTATTGAGGCTGAGCAGGAGAACACACATAACTTTGTGTGTATATATATCTATATATATTTCCAAAAAATGATGCTCGATTTGTCAAAAAATCAATCTTATTAATGCAATAAACAAACTCCTGATTTAATAAACAAAGATATATATAATGCATTACAACTACATGGAAATGAATGGCAGTCACATTAAACCTTGCGTTTAATGCATTGCATTTCTCTATGTTTATTAAATCAGTTGTTTCTCTATTGTATTAATAAATGTTCTTTAATGTATTGACAAAATGGTTTTGGGACAAATCAGGTGTTAATTTTGGGACACCCTCTGTGTATGTATATGTATGTACGTGGATGTGCAAGGTAGTATAGAA
This sequence comes from Thysanoteuthis rhombus, assembly GCA_963457665.1. Classification (NCBI taxonomy): domain Eukaryota; kingdom Metazoa; phylum Mollusca; class Cephalopoda; order Oegopsida; family Thysanoteuthidae; genus Thysanoteuthis; species Thysanoteuthis major. The sequence goes on along the minus strand of OY735198.1, from coordinate 52,873,981 downwards.
AATCTGCAGTCCAATTGATGCTGTTTATGTTCACTTAACACTAATGCTCTTGGGAAAGGTTTGAATCTACATTTTTGCACCCTATTCCATTGCCAGATATCATGTTACACACATCGTCAACCTGGGCAGGGTCCAGCATTGATATATATATATATATATATGATGATCATTCATCTGAAGAAGCACAAACAGGGCAAAAAACATAAACATATTTGTGTTGCAAATCCTTACTTCATTATATTTTAAGCTCTTCTCTAAATCAACTTGATGTTTGATGTTGAATGTATTGAGCACTTTATTAAATGAACACATCATACATCGGATGTTGGATCATATGATATATTATATTATATTGCATTCCTGATCTGAATTGGGTATATATATACACACACACACACACACACACACACACACATATATATATATTCATATCAACTGTTTTTAAGTATTGCTTTGTACATGGTGATAGTGCTCAATGTTTTAAGATAAAGCATAAATAAATAGGGGGATATCTGCGATGTTGTTATTATTGATTGGTTCCATGCGGCCATTACGATAGACAAACATTTTTTTCCTATTTACTTCTTGTATATATTGGTATATATGTATATATATATATATATATATATATATATGTATGTATGTATATATATATATATATATATATATATATATATATATATATGCAGGCTACTTTCAAAGTTGATAATAGATATATCATGCACTAACTCCTGTGTATCCACTAGATATTACAAATATGCATATTACGAGTACGTTTCAAAAAATTACCAGATAATCCTGAACTTCAAAATTCCAATTATATTAATCTCACTGGGGTTAAACTGATCCGAACATAGTATTTTGTTGGTGTAATCTAGCAACAGTGGTTTATATCAAAGGATTATGAAAGATCAAACTTCTCAGAATTTCAGAATATAATATATAAAATGCTAAATTTTATCATCACGATAGAGTTCATAATCTGAAAGATGAGTTCGGAATGATCATCATTGTTTGGGCGTTTGGCGTCAAAGACTGTCTGCATATGTTGTGACTCTGAAGAAACTAGCCTGTGACACTGCTTAGATGTGATGGATGCCCAGGCAGACTCAATTGCAACTTTGGGATCTGTCCAATTGCTGGGACACAAACTGGCCAACTACTTCTAAAGTATGCCCAATAAATCCTCAATGGGTTTCAAGTCCAGTGGGTTACAAGGCCAAGGAAGCACATTAATGTGATGATCAACAAACCAAGCATTGGTTGACTTTGCCTTATGTGCAGGAGTCAAATCCTGTTGGGAGATAAATTCCGCTTCACCAAACAGCATTTCTCCTGACAGAATCATTAAGTGGTCTGTCTCCTGTCAGACCACTGTCTCCTGTCAGACCACTGCATTGACTGTAGCCCTGAAGAAGCACGATGGTCCTACACCTGCAGATGACCTGACACTACGTACTATGACTGACTGCCGGAACTTGATGCTGGACTTCAAACAAGTGGGGTTTAATGATTTGCCAGCCCCTCACCGAACTCTGCTAACTTCATTTCCGAACAAGATACAAAACTAGTTCTCATCAGACAACAGTAATTTGGACCTCGAAGAAACATTCCATTTCTGCCTGTCTTTGGTCTATGTCAGTCAGTTGTGACATTTCCTATTGCAGTGAAGAAGCTTGGTTCTAGATACCCAGCTAATGTACCCCATCTCCACAAGGCATGTATGCCAGGTTGCCTCTCATAGAATCACTCCTACTCCTCTTTACTTGGTCAAACTGGCCCTTCTTGTAGTTTTACTTCTTTCTAGTGAACCCTCTTTGGCCACACCTTGCTCATCCAGATGATGTTCCTCTGAGATGCTTCAACATGTAAGAACCATCAGTTTTTCCAGCGATAACTTTTTGTGTCTTCCTCTCTCTGTTGGGTGTGTCGATAATCAACTCTTGGGAAACTGTTAGATCAAAAGTCCTTCCCATGATTTCAGAATTAGGTTTCTTTCTGAAATAAAGTGAGTGAATTCATTAATTGATTTTGCAATGACACGTTTTGGTTGTTTAAATATCATATTTTGATGTTTTGCTATGCTTCATTTTTAATAATTCTTTGATGGAAACTACTGTTGCTAGATTTCATAAAAATATACAAGGAACAGATCAGTTTAGGTTTAGTAACACAAATACAATTGAAATTTTCAAGTTCAGAGTTATCTGATGACAGATATACTATTTTTAAATGATATTCTATTTATTTGAAACATACTT